>MIQA02000658.1:2894-25868 GCA_001887855.2 Sclerospora graminicola | reverse complement strand
TTGATGCACTTTGCGCTTGGACGGTAAGTTTAGAAGTGATCATATTTGTTGTTAATGAACTAACATCCCATCCGCTTCTACCTTCACTACTAGATCTACCTGCTTCTAGAATTTTCTCCACTCTCGAACATTCTCGAAGTCTTGTACGCAATGTCTCTCTCGCATACAGATCGCAGCTAGTTGCTCACAATGATTTGCCTAGTAGTATCTTCAACACTCCCCCCTCAACTCGCTGCGTACACGCCGCTTTTCGTCACTAGGTCGAGGAAGGTCTTCTTCGGTAGTGCCTTCGTCAAGTAGTCGGCCAGCTGCATCTTCGTCGGGACGTACTGCAAAATTATGTTGCCTCTCTCGAGATGGTCACGTACAAAGTGTAGTTTAATATCTACATGTTTAGCACGCGCTTGATATCCAGCGTTTTTTGCTATCGCTATAGCGCTTTGATTGTCCTCACAAATTTTTGTTGGCTCCTTCTCTTGATGTCCCATCTCTTTCAGTAAATTCCTTGCCCAAAGCACCTCCTGCGCACACATCGACATCGCCATGTATTCTGCCTCTGCGGAGCTAAGTGCTACGGTGCGCTGCCTCTTTGACTTGAAAATAACAGGGCCTCTAGCCATGCAAACCAACACACCACTAGTAGACTTACGATTGTCCATACTGCTGCCCCAGTCAGCATCGCTCTACGCTGTAAGCTTGACAACTCCGCTTTCACCACCACGGTACTGAATGGCATAATCGATAGTAGCTTTTAGGTAGCGTACAACTCGAATTGCTACGTTCCAATGAACTTCTCTTGGATTATCACAAAATCGACTCAGATGCGCGACTGCAAACGAAATATCTGGTCGCGTTCCCATCGCAACGTATAACAGCGATCCGATCAATGAACGATATGGTCGTCGCTCCATACGCTACCGTTCTTCGGCAGATGCTGGTGCTGTCAACTTGGTAATCAATTGACTCTTATCACAGGGATTGAGCACATTATTCGCCTCCGTCTGATTAAACTTTGCAATCTATCTCAAAATGAACTGCTTTTGCGATAGCGCTAAGTGCTTCTCCCTCACATCGTACTGCACCTCCATGCCAATCACGAATCGTGCTGTACCCAAATCCTTTATCTTGAAGTGGGCTGCCAATGACTGTTTCACGTCCACTATCTCTTCTTTCAAGCGAGCTCCAATCAGAAGATCATCCACGTACAGCGTGACATACACGAAATCGCTGTCATTTTTCTTCACAAAAATACACGGGTCCGCCTTACACTGCATAAAACCTAGCTTCTTAAACACGTTGCGAATAGTCTTGTACCAAACTGCTGATGCCTGTCGAAGGCCATACAAACTTCGTCGCAGTAGACATGCTTCTCCCGGCTGGTGTGCCACGCCTTCAGGTACACGCATGTAAATCACCTCTTTCAGAATTCCGTACAAGAAGGCAGTGTTAACATCACATTGTTCAATCATGTAGCCCATTTGACAACACAGCGCCGTAAACATCCTAATCGACGCCATATTTGCAACAGGAGAATAAGTCTCATCAAAATCAGTACCGAAGGTTTGGCTAAAACCTTGAGCAACTAGTCTGGCCTTGAAACGAACGATTTCTCCTCTTTCGTTCCTCTTCAACGCGAACACCCATTTGCATCCGACAAGTTTTGCGTCCGCTGGTGCTCGCACAATTTCCCAAACACCATGCTCACCAAGTGAGTACAACTCACGATTAATCGCTTCTTTCCACTCGTTCTTGTTATCCGATGATAATGCTTCACGATAAGAATTCGGTACTTCTTCCAACAAGTTGGCCTGCTCGATGAGTTGTAGTCGCGACCTCTTCGGTTCTGGTTCATTCTTCCAGTCATCGTAGCGCTTCCGAACAACTAATTGACGGCCCTCGCTGCCATCTACTTGCGTACTTTGAACAGGATTACGCACTACCAATTGTCCTTCAGCAGGTGGACGGAAAACAATAGCATCACTCAAATCACGTTTATACCCGAGTTGCTGCTGCTCGGTCGGCGGTGGTAGCTGTGGGCGTCTTTCCACTGGCAGTTGTTCACGAATTGGTTGCTGCACAGTATTTACTGTAGCCACAGGTAGTAAATTCAGATCGGTATTGCTTGGTATCTGTTCACGCCCAGTCGGCACACTATCATAGCCCTCTTCATCGACCTCCATGTTGTCGCGGGCATCCTCATCTACCTCCATCGTCTCGCTATCAGCTGGGACAGGAATTAGAGAAACAGCCACATCATCGTCACGGATAATAGTTCGCACAACTTTATTCCCTTGAGGATTCACAGTAGTGTAGGTATCACCAAAGCTCTCATCAAGTAGGACGGTACGACTAATTTCGAGCTTATTCGTCTCCAAGTTCCACACACGATAGCCCTTACTGCCTTCCGCGTAACCGAGAAACATACAACGGAAAGCCTTGGCATCAAGTTTCGTCCTCTTTGCCTTGTCTACGTGAGCGTAGCCACGAGCGCCAAATACCCGCAGGTGTTCCAGTGATGGTCGCAAACCATAGATTAATTCGTAGGGAGATGACGTCGGTCTCACACTGGACGGCAATCGATTCATTATGTATACGGCTGTTTGCATCGCTTCAGCCCACCAACGTCTCTCCATGTTGTAGTGGTAAATCATCGACCGCGCCATTTCTGCAATAGTTCTGTTCATGCGTTCAGCAACACCGTTTTGCTGCGGTGAGTATGGAACGGTGGTCTGGTGAATAATTCCATGCTCCGCACAAAACGCATCAAACTTCTTGTTTACGTACTCAGTCCCATTATCGCTACGAACACATTTCACTCGCGCGTTCAACTGATTTTCCATCACAGACTTGTACTTCTTGAAGTAGTCCAGTACTTCGGACTTCCCCTTGAGAAAATAAATCACCACAAAGTGAGAATAGTCATCAATAAAAGTTAAAGCGTAGCGAGCCTTGCCTTGCGAGTTCACACTCATAGGACCCATGACATCAGTATGTACAAGCTGCAACGCTGAAGTGGTCTTGACATGACCGCGCACATTCGATGGAAATTTATCCACGCTCATCTTGCCTTTGATGCATCCGTCACATAGCTTCATGTCATTCACGGACGCAACCAGTTTCTTCGGCACGCCATCACGCACTTTCACAATGCTCTCCAAGCGACTACTAGCGACGTGTCCGAGGCGAGCATGCCACAGTTCTGTCTCACGTTCTTCTTCAGCGTTCATCAATTCACGACTGTCGTACACTTCGTTCGCCGTCTCCGCTACAGTCGCATACAGTTTTCCCATCCGAGCGACTTCCATCAACTTCTCTCCTCTAAAAGAGATTTCACAAACCTTGTGACGAAATACAACCGTGACACCCTTGTCCGTCAATGATGGAACAGAAATCAACCGGCGAACAAGATTCGGCACGTGCAGAACTCCTGTCAACGTCACCTTTGTCCCATTCAAAGCTTGAAACTGCACAGAACCAGCCCCTATTGCTCGCATCGAACCTCCATCAGCACTCGAAATACAAATAGTAGTCACTAATGGCTCGTATGTAGTAAAATCATCTCGGCAGAACGTCATATGTGATGTAGCACCACTATCTACCAGCCAGTCCGACGTAGTTTGCGTCGTTGCAAAAAATACATGCTCATTCTTATCACCGGACCGACAGTCTGCTTGCCGATGACCAATTGCATCACACTTGAAACAACGACCTCGAAACGAACCACGTCCACCTTGTTGTCCACGATAGCGCCCACGACCTCGTCGCTGCCCAAATCGCTGCTGCTGGCGAGATTGTCGGCTCTCGTCTTGACCACTCGCACGCAGTGCGCTCTCACTCGTTTCACGCTCTTTCATCTTCTCGCTCTCACGTATCAGCATCTCCTTGGCCTCCATCATCGTTACTTGATTCTTGTTCTCTATGATCTTTACGATTGCATCAAAATCGTCTGTTAAGCTACCTAACAGAATCACGAGTTGCTCGTCTTCAGAAATCGCCTCTCCTACAGCGTTCATGGCCATCACCAGATTGTCAAACTTATGTAGATGCTCCAATATTGCGTCGTGCTTCGTTATCTTAAACTCATGCATCTGCTTTCTGAGCTGGATGCGGTTATGCATCGTCCTCTTAACAAAAAACGACTCCAACGTCTCCCATGCTTCCTTGGCAGATTTCGCAGTCCGAATCATCATCTGATACTGCGGGCTCAGCATACGCGCGATCACAGCGAGTACCTTGCGATCGGCGGACTTCCACTGCGCTGAACTCGTGTCAATCCCGTCCTCTTCCTTGTACTTGACGTGTTCTGCCAAGTCCTTGCGCGCTAACGCCATACGCGCGTTGAACTCTTAGAGAAAATAGTTCCCCTCGCGGAGTATCTCGTTCTCGTTCCCAGTGTTTGGGCTAATAACCTGATGCACTTTGCGCTTGGACGGTAAGTTTAGAAGTGATCATATTTGTTGTTGATGAACTAACATCCCAGCCACTTCTACCTTCACTACTAGATCTACCTGCTTCTAGAATTTTCTCCACTCTCGAACATTCTCGAATGTCTTGTTCGCAATGTCTCTCTCGCATACAGATCGCAGCTAGTTGCTCACAATGATTTGCCTAGTAGTATCTTCAACAGGGCTCCGTAGACTTTCCCAATCTCATCACGACAAGAAGGACAAGTTGAAGGGAACAACGCAAAAATGCTGTGAGTGGATAGTCCTAGGCATATTCAGGGTTTATGCACTAATACTGTACTTACATATTAATACATGTAAGAGTCGATCATGGAGATTATCTTGCATCCACATAGAACCGATGCCCCATCCAACACCTATCTTCCTATGGTTTAGGGATGACGGCAAATTCAATCATTGCGAGCCGAAGGGCGAAGCTTTTAGTGAATGTGCGTACTAAAGTAAAGTGAATACATGTACCGAGTGGCGATTGACAACGCCAACTCACACAGACGAGATAACCACACAGGAGAGCACACAACCTGCCTGATGTTTACATGCCGTGTGCGAAGCACGCGGATCCGTCGCAGGCTAAGGGTTTTTGGTTTAGGCTTAGGTGACTGATCGGTGGACTTTCCTGACGCTGTCAATAGCCTCTGCTAAGGTGTCCAATGGTTTTGTACTTACACCATCTTCGAGAACCTTTCTCGTGTCCTAATAAAATTTAGAGCAGTTTTTGTTTTGCTCGTACGTGATAATCGGCTTGCTCTCTTTACAGAAGCAAAAGCCTTTGTTAGTACCCGAAAGTGATACTCGGGTTGAGATGATATCCTCATTCTCAGCTCTAAGAACTATATTTGCTACTTACCGGGAATGAAGATTTCGGCCAAAGGTATATAACAGTCTAGAGGTAAAAATTCTCGCGTTTTGAAACCCGAGCTAACCAATCTTATTTGAAAGGGGTGGGTTTATCAAACGGGGCATTATACTTTGTACTGTATCCGTACGAGGAAACCAACGGAGATGTTATTCGCACCACCCCCTCCAGGCTCTCCTGTACCATAAAGTAGGTACAATGAACCATAAATGAATCTGATGCGGCAATTTTTGGTCAGAAAATCCTCTTTAGTACGCGCACCTAAACGGATTAGTGTTTAGGTTGTGCGTCGGGTGCAAAACAAAATGCGACGAGGAAGTGCTGAAGTGTATTATAAAAATCCTAACCTAAAAATTTGAATATTGTGTATAAATTTCCACCGTAACTTTGCTTAACATGACATTTCATTTTGTCGCTTCAACAAAGCATCTTGAGATTCTAACACGTCCTCCAGAAGCACTCTGGTATGTTTCCAACGCGTCCTGAATGTCGTCATGGAGTATGGCGTGAACTTTCTTGTCGAACACCGCTCGCTGTGTCCATTCATAATCACACCGTGGGGAAAAAAATGTTGTCACCCAGTGCTTTCCTTTCCTCCAATCCGTATCCTCCAAAACGTGAATTTGAATCAACTACGTTGTAATTTGTGTGAATACAAAACTAGGTCTTGGTTCACGGTTTTCGCTCCCCGGGGGCAACGCATCTTTTTAGAACAGGCTTTTGACATTCAAAAATATCGCCAGAACTTTCAAAGTCGATCTGACCCTGACCTAAAATTCATGTACCTACTTGTATTTGCAAATGGATGTTTTTGACAGTTCAAATAAGAATGAGTAGAACAATTTCAAAGACTGACAAAATGCCGAGCTTGCTGCTGTTTCTAGTGCTTTGTACTGTCGAGGGACAGAGATACGATCGAAGCTCTGACATCACTAGCTTTTACACTGAACGAGCCACTTGGTACCCAATGTGTCTGTACACTTTCGATGATCCTGCTATCAATGACGGTGCCATCGTAAGGAATCGGATTCCGACTATGACTTGTCCTTTCGATGCTCTTCAGCCTCAAATTGAGTTAGTCACGAGTTTAAACACCAAATCCACGTCTTGGCAGCTTGAAATCCGCTTAATAGAAGATCCTCAAAACGACACGAAACGTGTCCAGCTTGCGTCAATCAGTACAGTCTCAGCACGTGAGTTTTTCACCATGGCAACTGTAGGCAATGACTCAGAAACCACTTCGGGTCTGACGTTCGAAATGGTTCTTAGACGTCGTGCACTCTTGAATCAAAGCATGACGTTGTTTTCGATTGCGAATGAATATGACAATTGTGTCGATCCAGGCTTTCATCTTGACTTGAATGAACATCAAGTGCTCGTATTGATTTATTTTGTACCAGTCCTCGAAAAAGGTGGTGAAGCGGGAGTCGAAAGTTGTTATGAACAACGATTCTTTTTTGTGAATAAAGCTCCGTTGGATGAACAAGAAATGCCACCGGTGCAAATCTCCGTCACAATCCATCCGTCAAGTGATCGAGGTACATGGAAAACCGAGTTTTATGTGAGTTATACAGATGTCAAGACAAATCAGCGAGTTGACTGTGCCGTGCACGATGAACAACATCTATCGAATGCTCAGCTACTGAACGAATTCATTAAATGTCGATATCGATTGTATGTGGGTAATAGTCCTCGTAATGTTACTTCACCACGTGAGCGCAAACGCTTGGCGGCTGATCGAGAGTTTCGACTTGTGGGAAATGCAAGCCATCTAAACGCTACGGAGCGACTTCGCCACGTTCTAAAGCACAAACTGATGAGCATCAGTGGTCCACGTTTGCCCAAAGCTATGCGCATTTTCGGTGACAACTCGCTTTCATTAAACTTTCTGGGAATCACGTTTCCACCATTAAATGAGGATACACCACTAGCTTTTCTCCGCAGCAAGTTTGCGGATTTCAAGACAAAGTACAGCGACCAGATCGTCGATTATCTGGTTGATTTGGTGCATCAAAAGACCAAAAAGCCCGTTGTAAGACAGCATTCACAAGAACTTGGTGGTCCAAGTGGAAGCGACAGTAATAACTTCTCCAGAGCCACACTGTTCCAAGGAGCTGGTAGCGCGACTTTCGACCTTTTTCACTTTGCCATTTACCGTCGAGCCGTATCGAAAGACCAAGTAAACGCTGTGTCAAGGCAGCAACTCATGCCATCACGTCAATTCCCATCGCTGCACCAAACAGTTCGAATACCGGAAGATTCGGTCGCTCTCTTGAATCTGACGATGCTTCATGGTGTTTTCAATGATTTGTGTCTGGAGCTACGAGATCTGCCAGAGTTCGGACACTTGCTCTTGTATCCAAACAAAACCAGAGTCACTCTGAAGAACAAAGACGCTTTTCGAGACTTACCATTGGAATTTCAGCGTCACGTGTATTTCAAGCCCGAACCAGATCAAAACAACGAGAACTTGCCATTGCCCAACCCCGTGGCCTTTTCACGGAGACTGAGGCCTTATGCAACGGTCCAGTTCGGTATCGCCGATAGTTTGGCAGGCCGGATCATCAATCGAAGTACCGAGGCGAAGATTGATATATATGTGGACGCTGTGAACGATGCTCCGCGGCCTCTCAAGCCTGTCTTGGACATTCAAGTTCGGACTGGCATTTCCGTTGCTTTGAATCTAGAAGGTGAGGATATTGATGGAGCCCCCTCGATTACTAAATCAAAAATGGAGACAACAGCTTCGAACGATCTCTGGTCGAGCTTTGCTTTTAAAAATGAAACAACGAGCTCACCGAGCCAGCAGGTTGTCAAAATTGTGCAATTGCCACAGTTCGGTAAGTTGTTCGAGTGCAATGTCAGTTGTAGCACGTTCGGTTTCGCTCAAGACGAGGAGCACTTGGAAAGTACTCGAATCTATAGTACAGACATTGTCCAGACGACGTACTCTACCAGCTTAGTCTATATTTACCATGGATGGGGGCAAGATGAACGTATGCAGGACCAGAATAGGTCTATTGTAGTTGACCAGCTTTGGTACAAATTATCCGATGGGGATCCTGATGTGTTCTCGGCCGTGGCTCTTGTGAACTTTATCCTCGTGAATGGAATGAACGAGTCAGTGAATCGTCATGTGCTTGCAACCATTCAGCTTGAAGAAGACTCGAATCAAGTGGTGCATCTTGCCACGCTCGAGCCCCTCTCAGCCTTTATTAGTAGCGAGACAATACTTAAAGTGACTGCGCTGCCACAACATGGAGCGCTTTTTCAGTACAAGAACAATAAGAGCAATTGCAGCGATAGAGATACGACTACGATATCCATGGAGGATGCTGGAGCACACGTTTCGATTCCAGATACGATCGTTTCAGACGCTTGTGGCCGCATCATCTACGTCCCAGAGCTCGATTATTTCAATCTGGAGTCCAAGTCTTTGGTCCGAAAAGGGTTCGAGCTCGACTACTTTGAATACCAGCTTCTCAATGCCATTGAACAACCCAATGCTTCATTCGAGATGAACGAAAACGCACCCGCTGCCTCTTTTGCCAATGGATTCAAGACGCGCAGAATCGAGTTGGGAGTCGTGAATGTTCGTGATGCTCTGATTCAGATCCCTCCTTTCGTATTCACGCCCAACGCATCGAGAAATAAAGTGGTTCCAACATCCGTGACGTTTGAAGATCTCGACAAGTCCAATCCGGACAGTTTGTATCAAGTCTTTTTAGAGGCAAAAGACGGTGTGTCGGAATTGGAGCTCGGGTTTGCTATCTCTGACGACGATGTAATGGTCAGGTGTCCACTGGTGCGTCCATGCACGCTTTCTCTTGGCGCAAACGAATCTTTGCTGAACGTAAGCTTAAGGAAAGACCATAAACTGCAATTTCATATTACGACACAGCTCTATGATCCGTCACATCTTCAGGTCACGGGCACAAAAACCGCACTCAGTAGAGCTCTCTCCGAGCTTACCTTTCGCGATATGTCTGGTCTCGACAGCCCTCATGTATCCGAATTTACCGTGTGGATTAAGCGTCTCGATGTGGACAATGAAAGCGAGGCGAGTTTTCATCAAGCAAAGACGAAATATACGATTTATTTTCCGCTTGATGAGCAAAGTGACGTGATTGCTGGAAAGAGCTGGGCTTTCGAGCTGAAACGATACATTTCGACCTTGTTTATTCTTATAGTAGGCTGGCTTGTGTTATCGAATGCCTCGTGCTTGTCGATCGGATTTTGCTGCTGCTGCTGTTGTTGTCATAAGATGCGTCGAAAGCGACGACAAAAGATGATGCAACAGCAGCAGCTTTTTCAAGCGCAAGTGGCCCAAAACGACTACGAATACTCGGTGTTGCTGATAGCATTGGCAGATGTGCTCTTAGAGCCGAAGATGCTCGTGTGTGGGAGCGTCCTGGAGTGCTGCGTTGCTTCTGATAGCGAGCAAAACCAGAAAGAAAGGCTTACGCAAGCTTTCATCTTACGAAATCGCTTGCCGTTAGTAGAAAGTGAGCGTCAAGGCACTCGATTTGTCTTTCACCTTGTAGCAACCGAGTTTCGAAAGAGAATCGACACCATAAGCGAGCATTCATTATCTCAGTGCCACAGCTTTTTGCAGCAAAGCATTGCAAGTAAAGCTCTTGCCGTTTTCTGCCGTCTTGTGGGAGCAAAGTGGTTGACAGCGTTGTTACTTCCTGACGGTGATACAAGTACATTGAATCGGAGAGATATCGTATGAAATGTGAAATATCTACTCGACAGGCTTATTGTGCACGTGGAAATGCTTCCTGTGAAAATTGTTGTCTTGTGTCGGGCGTGTGTCAATTTGTTTCAACGAGATGAAGCTCGAACAAGTTGTACGATGGAATTGTATGCTGTGCATCTCGTTTTCTTCAATCATTTTCTTGGACCAGCGCTGTGGTTTTTCTCGAGTTATGTACCTAATTTGACTCTATCCCTTGCACAAGAAAAGACGTTGCAAGACGTGGCGAATGAGATCGTTGGCTTTGCAACTGTGTGGACTGATTCTCTTTCCTCAAAGTTTCAAATCGGGAGTACTAAAAGTCAACTCAACATTTACACATCTGGAATTCATTTCAGATACAAGTACGAAGCTGCGTTGAAAAAAATCTGTCATTCGACAGCAGTTACTAGCTCGTATGACCCAAATACGGATAAAGCGGATATTGATTGCGAACTGATGGGATTGTGTCTTATGAACATCCACAGTCTCCTAGACAGCTACTTTTCTGAATTCCGAGAGCGACTTCTGGATACTCAGATACCAGCAAATCTGGAAGAGACTGAAAACACTCTTTGGCATGTCAATTGTCTACTGAAAGCGCTAAGTTGGCCGCTTGCTAGTATTCATGAAAACGTTGAGTATGCTCGTTTGGAACTTGTAAGCGATCCGTTACTCTGGAATGGCTTTAGTTTTTACGATTGGCAAAAGCGAGCAGACCAGATTGCTACTTATGAATTTGAAAAGGACAAGTCGATTCACACTGAACAAATTATTTTGGAGCAAGACGATAAATCTCCACACGACGTTGATTGGTACTTGTATTTGCAACTTAGTTGAAATGGATGTTTTTGACAGTTCAAATTAAAATGTATTAGAACAATTTCACGGACTTAGACACAATGCCTTGCTTTTAGTTGAAATGAATGTTTTTCATAGTTCAAATAAGAATGTATAGAACAATTTCAAAGACTAAGACTGAGGTCGAGCTTGTATATGCAACTTAGTTCAGATGGGTGTTTTTGACAGTTCAAATAAGAATGTGTAGAATAATATCAAAGACTCAGACAAAATGCCGAGCTTGCTGTTGTTTCTAGTGCTTTGTACTGTCAAGGGACAGAGATACGATCGAAGCTCTGACATCACTAGCTTTTACACTGAACGAGCCACTTGGTACCCAATGTGTCTGTACACTTTTGATGATCCTGCTATCAATGACGGTGCCATCGTAAGGAATCGGATTCCGACTATGACATGTCCTTTCGATGCTCTTCAGCCTCAAATCGAGTTAGTCACGAGTTTAAACACCAAATCCACGTCTTGGCAGCTTGGAATCCGCTTACTGGAAGATCCTCAAAACGACACGAAACGTGTCCAGCTTGCGTCAATCAGTACAGTCTCAGCACGTGAGTTTTTCACTATGGCAACTGTAGGCAATGACTCAGAGACCACTTCGGGTCTGACGTTCGAAATGGTTCTTAGACGTCGTGCACTCTTGAATCAAAGCATGACGTTGTTTTCGATTGCGAATGAATATGACAATTGTGTCGATCCAGGCTTTCATCTTGACTTGAATGAACATCAAGTGCTCGTATTGATTTATTTTGTACCAGTCCTCGAAAAAGGTGGTGAAGCGGGAGTCGAAAGTTGTTATGAACAACGATTCTTTTCTGTGAATAAAGCAGCCGCGTGTCAGCTTCCAGCTCTTCTAGAGCCGTTGAATGAACAAGAAACACCACCGGTGCAAATCTCCGTCACAATCCATCCGTCAAGTGATCGAGGTACATGGAAAACCGAGTTTTATCTGAGTTATACAGATGTCAAGACAAATCAGCGAGTTGACTGTGCCGTGCACGATGAACAACATCTATCGAATGCTCGGCTACTGAACGAATTCATTAAAGGTCGATATCGATTGTATGTGGGTAATAGTCCTCGTAATGTTACTTCACCACGTGAGCGCAAACGCTTGGCGGCTGATCGAGAGTTTCGACTTGTGGGAAATGCAAGCCACCTAAACGCTACGGAGCGACTTCGCCAAGTTCTAAAGCACAAACTGATGAGCATCAGTGGTCCACGTTTGCCCAAAGCTATGCGCATTTTCGGTGACAACTCGCTTTCATTAAACTTTCTGGGAATCACGTTTCCACCATTAAATGAGGATACACCACTAGCTTTTCTCCGCAGCAAGTTTGCGGATTTCAAGACAAAGTACAGCGACCAGATCGTCGATTATCTGGTTGATTTGGTGCATCAAAAGACCAAAAAGCCCGTTGTAAGACAGCATTCACAAGAACTTGGTGGTCCAAGTGGAAGCGACAGTAATAACTTCTCCAGAGCCACACTGTTCCAAGGAGCTGGTAGCGCGACTTTCGACCTTTTTCACTTTGCCATTTACCGTCGAGCCGTATCGAAAGACCAAGTAAACGCTGTGTCAAGGCAGCAACTCATGCCATCACGTCAATTCCCATCGCTGCACCAAACAGTTCGAATACCGGAAGATTCGGTCGCTCTCTTGAATCTGACGATGCTTCATGGTGTTTTCAATGATTTGTGTCTGGAGCTACGAGATCTGCCAGAGTTCGGACACTTGCTCTTGTATCCAAACAAAACCAGAGTCACTCTGAAGAACAAAGACGCTTTTCGAGACTTACCATTGGAATTTCAGCGTCACGTGTATTTCAAGCCCGAACCAGATCAAAACAACGAGAACTTGCCATTGCCCAACCCCGTGGCCTTTTCACGGAGACTGAGGCCTTATGCAACGGTCCAGTTCGGTATCGCCGATAGTTTGGCAGGCCGGATCATCAATCGAAGTACCGAGGCGAAGATTGATATATATGTGGACGCTGTGAACGATGCTCCGCGGCCTCTCAAGCCTGTCTTGGACATTCAAGTTCGGACTGGCATTTCCGTTGCTTTGAATCTAGAAGGTGAGGATATTGATGGAGCCCCCTCGATTACTAAATCAAAAATGGAGACAACAGCTTCGAACGATCTCTGGTCGAGCTTTGCTTTTAAAAATGAAACAACGAGCTCACCGAGCCAGCAGGTTGTCAAAATTGTGCAATTGCCACAGTTCGGTAAGTTGTTCGAGTGCAATGTCAGTTGTAGCACGTTCGGTTTCGCTCAAGACGAGGAGCACTTGGAAAGTACTCGAATCTATAGTACAGACATTGTCCAGACGACGTACTCTACCAGCTTAGTCTATATTTACCATGGATGGGGGCAAGATGAACGTATGCAGGACCAGAATAGGTCTATTGTAGTTGACCAGCTTTGGTACAAATTATCCGATGGGGATCCTGATGTGTTCTCGGCCGTGGCTCTTGTGAACTTTATCCTCGTGAATGGAATGAACGAGTCAGTGAATCGTCATGTGCTTGCAACCATTCAGCTTGAAGAAGACTCGAATCAAGTGGTGCATCTTGCCACGCTCGAGCCCCTCTCAGCCTTTATTAGTAGCGAGACAATACTTAAAGTGACTGCGCTGCCACAACATGGAGCGCTTTTTCAGTACAAGAACAATAAGAGCAATTGCAGCGATAGAGATACGACTACGATATCCATGGAGGATGCTGGAGCACACGTTTCGATTCCAGATACGATCGTTTCAGACGCTTGTGGCCGCATCATCTACGTCCCAGAGCTCGATTATTTCAATCTGGAGTCCAAGTCTTTGGTCCGAAAAGGGTTCGAGCTCGACTACTTTGAATACCAGCTTCTCAATGCCATTGAACAACCCAATGCTTCATTCGAGATGAACGAAAACGCACCCGCTGCCTCTTTTGCCAATGGATTCAAGACGCGCAGAATCGAGTTGGGAGTCGTGAATGTTCGTGATGCTCTGATTCAGATCCCTCCTTTCGTATTCACGCCCAACGCATCGAGAAATAAAGTGGTTCCAACATCCGTGACGTTTGAAGATCTCGACAAGTCCAATCCGGACAGTTTGTATCAAGTCTTTTTAGAGGCAAAAGACGGTGTGTCGGAATTGGAGCTCGGGTTTGCTATCTCTGACGACGATGTAATGGTCAGGTGTCCACTGGTGCGTCCATGCACGCTTTCTCTTGGCGCAAACGAATCTTTGCTGAACGTAAGCTTAAGGAAAGACCATAAACTGCAATTTCATATTACGACACAGCTCTATGATCCGTCACATCTTCAGGTCACGGGCACAAAAACCGCACTCAGTAGAGCTCTCTCCGAGCTTACCTTTCGCGATATGTCTGGTCTCGACAGCCCTCATGTATCCGAATTTACCGTGTGGATTAAGCGTCTCGATGTGGACAATGAAAGCGAGGCGAGTTTTCATCAAGCAAAGACGAAATATACGATTTATTTTCCGCTTGATGAGCAAAGTGACGTGATTGCTGGAAAGAGCTGGGCTTTCGAGCTGAAACGATACATTTCGACCTTGTTTATTCTTATAGTAGGCTGGCTTGTGTTATCGAATGCCTCGTGCTTGTCGATCGGATTTTGCTGCTGCTGCTGTTGTTGTCATAAGATGCGTCGAAAGCGACGACAAAAGATGATGCAACAGCAGCAGCTTTTTCAAGCGCAAGTGGCCCAAAACGACTACGAATACTCGGTGTTGCTGATAGCATTGGCAGATGTGCTCTTAGAGCCGAAGATGCTCGTGTGTGGGAGCGTCCTGGAGTGCTGCGTTGCTTCTGATAGCGAGCAAAACCAGAAAGAAAGGCTTACGCAAGCTTTCATCTTACGAAATCGCTTGCCGTTAGTAGAAAGTGAGCGTCAAGGCACTCGATTTGTCTTTCACCTTGTAGCAACCGAGTTTCGAAAGAGAATCGACACCATAAGCGAGCATTCATTATCTCAGTGCCACAGCTTTTTGCAGCAAAGCATTGCAAGTAAAGCTCTTGCCGTTTTCTGCCGTCTTGTGGGAGCAAAGTGGTTGACAGCGTTGTTACTTCCTGACGGTGATACAAGTACATTGAATCGGAGAGATATCGTATGAAATGTGAAATATCTACTCGACAGGCTTATTGTGCACGTGGAAATGCTTCCTGTGAAAATTGTTGTCTTGTGTCGGGCGTGTGTCAATTTGTTTCAACGAGATGAAGCTCGAACAAGTTGTACGATGGAATTGTATGCTGTGCATCTCGTTTTCTTCAATCATTTTCTCGGACCAGCGCTGTGGTTTTTCTCGAGTTATGTACCTAATTTGACTCTATCCCTTGAACAACAAAAGACGTTGCAAGACGTGGCGAATGAGATCGTTGGCTTTGCAACTGTGTGGACTGATTCTCTTTCCTCAAAGTTTCAAAGCGGAAGTGCTAAAAGTCAACTCAACATTTACACATCTGGAATTCATTTCAGATACAAGTACGAAGCTGCGTTGAAAACAATCTCTCATTCGACAGCAGTTACTAGCTCGTATGACCCAAATACGGACAAAGCGGATATTGATTGCGAACTGATGGGATTGTGTCTCCAAACGAGCATACTCAACGTTTTCATGAATACTAGCAAGCGGCCAACTTAGCGCTTTCAGTAGACAATTGACATGCCAAATAGTGTTTTCAGTCTCTTCCATATTTGCTGATATCTGGGTATCCAGAAGTCGCTCTCGGAATTCAGAAAAATAGCTGTCTAAGAGACTGTGGATGTTCATTAACTCATGAATTTGAAAAGGACAAGTCGATTCACACTGAACAAATTATTCTGGAGCAAGACGATAAATCTCCACACGACGTTGATTGGCTCAATCCGTCGATGCTGAAGTAATGCATACCCACAATCGCAACATAAAGTGTGTACCTACTTGTATTTGCAACTTTGTTGAAATGGTGACAGTTCAAATAAGAATGAGTAGAATATTTCAAAGACTGACAAAATGCCGAGCTTGCTGTTGTTTCTAGTGCTTTGTACTGTCGAGGGACAGAGATACGATCGAAGCTCTGACATCACTAGCTTTTACACTGAACGAGCCACTTGGTACCCAATGTGTCTCTACACTTTTGATGATCCTGCTATCAATGACGGTGCCATCGTAAGGAATCGGATTCCGACTATGACTTGTCCTTTCGATGCTCTTCAGCCTCAAATTGAGTTAATCACGAGTTTAAACACCAAATCCACGTCTTGGCAGCTTGGAATCCGCTTACTGGAAGATCCTCAAAACGACACGAAACGTGTCCAGCTTGCGTCAATCAGTACAGTCTCAGCACGTGAGTTTTTCACTATGGCAACTGTAGGCAATGACTCAGAGACCACTTCGGGTCTGACGTTCGAAATGGTTCTTAGACGTCGTGCACTCTTGAATCAAAGCATGACGTTGTTTTCGATTGCGAATGAATATGACAATTGTGTCGATCCAGGCTTTCGTCTTGACTTGAATGAACATCAAGTGCTCGTATTGATTTATTTTGTACCAGTCCTCGAAAAAGGTGGTGAAGCGGGAGTCGAAAGTTGTTATGAACAACGATTCTTTTCTGTGAATAAAGCAGCCGCGTGTCAGCTTCCAGCTCTTCTAGAGCCGTTGAATGAACAAGAAACACCACCGGTGCAAATCTCCGTCACAATCCATCCGTCAAGTGATCGAGGTACATGGAAAACCGAGTTTTATCTGAGTTATACAGATGTCAAGACAAATCAGCGAGTTGACTGTGCCGTGCACGATGAACAACATCTATCGAATGCTCAGCTACTGAACGAATTCATTAAAGGTCGATATCGATTGTATGTGGGTAATAGTCCTCGTAATGTTACTTCACCACGTCAGCGCAAACGCTTGGCGGCTGATCGAGAGTTTCGACTTGTGGGAAATGCAAGCCATCTAAACGCTACGGAGCGACTTCGCCACGTTCTAAAGCACAAACTCATGAGCATCAGTGGTCCACGTTTGCCCAAAGCTATGCGCATCTTCGGTGACAACTCGCTTTCATTAAACTTTCTGGGAATCACGTTTCCACCATTAAATGAGGATACACCACTAGCTTTTCTCCGCAGCAAGTTTGCGGATTTCAAGACAAAGTACAGCGACCAGATCGTCGATTATCTGGTTGATTTGATGCATCAAAAGACCAAAAAGCCCGTTGTAAGACAGCATTCACAGGAACTTGGTGGTCCAAGTGGAAGCGACGGTAATAACTTCTCCAGAGCCACACTGTTCCAAGGAACCGGTAGCGCGACGTTCGACCTTTTTCACTTTGCCATTTACCGTCGTGCCGTATCGAAAGACCAAGTAAACGCTGCGTCAAGGCAGCAACTCATGCCATCACGTCAATTCCCATCTCTCCACCAAACAGTTCGAATACCGGAAGATTCGGTCGTTCTATTGAATCTGACGATGCTTCATGGCGTTTTCAATGATTTGTGTCTGGAGCTACGAGATCTGCCAGAGTTTGGACACTTGCTCTTGTATCCAAACAAAACCAGAGTCACTCTGAAGAACAAAGACGCTTTTCGAGACTTACCATTGGAATTTCAGCGTCACGTGTATTTCCAGCCCGAACCAGATCAAAACAACGAGAACTTGCCATTGCCCAACCCCGTGGCGTTTTCGCGGAGACTGAAGCCTTATGCAACGGTCCAGTTCGGTATCGCCGATAGTTTGGCAGACCGGATCATCAATCGAAGTACCGAGGCGAAGATTGATCTTTATGTGGACGCTGTGAACGATGCTCCGCGGCCTCTCAAGCCTGTCTTGGACATTCAAGTTCGGACTGGCATTTCTGTTGCTTTGAATCTAGAAGGTGAGGATATTGATGGAGCCCCCTCGGTTACTAAATCAAAAGCGGAGACCATTGCATCGAGCGATTTCTGGTCGAGCTTTGCTTTTAAAAATGAAACAACGAGCACACCGAGCCAGCAGGTGCTCAAAATTGTGCAATTGCCACAGTTCGGTAAGTTGTTCGAGTGCAATGTCAGTTGTAGCACGTTCGGTTTCGCTCAAGACGAGGAGCACTTGGAAAGTACTCGAATCTATAGTACAGACATTGTCCAGACGACGTACTCTACCAGCTTAGTCTATATTTACCATGGATGGGGGCAAGATGAACGTATGCAGGACCAGAATAGGTCTATTGTAGTTGACCAGCTTTGGTACAAATTATCCGATGGGGATCCTGATGTGTTCTCGGCCGTGGCTCTTGTGAACTTTATCCTCGTGAATGGAATGAACGAGTCAGTGAATCGTCATGTGCTTGCAACCATTCAGCTTGAAGAAGACTCGAATCAAGTGGTGCATCTTGCCACGCTCGAGCCCCTCTCAGCCTTTATTAGTAGCGAGACAATACTTAAAGTGACTGCGCTGCCACAACATGGAGCGCTTTTTCAGTACAAGAACAATAAGAGCAATTGCAGCGATAGAGATACGACTACGATATCCATGGAGGATGCTGGAGCACACGTTTCGATTCCAGATACGATCGTTTCAGACGCTTGTGGCCGCATCATCTACGTCCCAGAGCTCGATTATTTCAATCTGGAGTCCAAGTCTTTGGTCCGAAAAGGGTTCGAGCTCGACTACTTTGAATACCAGCTTCTCAATGCCATTGAACAACCCAGTGCTTCATCTAATGACGTCAGACGGTGACGTCATTGTCTATCTAATCTTTATTCTGCTGTGTATACTTAATGACGTCATTGCTTTTATACTAGTACAATATAAATTCTTTTTGTGTAACCCTAACCCGGGTACATGATATATCAGGTCGCACGTACCCGGCGGCCTGACAAATCCGGACAGTTTGTATCAAGTCTTTTTAGAAGCAAAAAACGGTGTGTCGGAATTGGAACTCGGGTTTGCTATCTCTGATGACGATGTAATGGTCGGGTGTCCACTGGTGCGTCCATGCACGCTTTCTCTTGGCGCAAACGAATCTTTGCTGAACGTAAGCTCAAGGAAAGACCATGAGCTGCAATTTCATATTACGACACAGCTCTTTGACCCGTCACATCTTCAGGTCACTGGCTCAAAAACCGCACTCAGTAGAGCTCTCTCCGAGCTTACGTTTCGCGATATGTCTGGTCTCGATCGCCTTCATGTGTCCGAATTTACCGTGTGGATTAAGCGTCTCGATGTGGACAATGAAAGCGAGGCGGATTTTCATCAAGCAAAGACGAAATATACGATTTATTTTCCGCTTGATGAGCAAAGTGACGTGATTGCTGGAAAGAGCTGGGCTTTCGAGCTGAAACGATACATTTCGACCTTGTTTATTCTAATAGTAGGCTGGCTTGTGTTATCGAATGCCTCGTGCTTGTCGATCGGATTTTGCTGCTGCTGCTGTTGTTGTCATAAGATGCGTCGAAAGCGACGACAAAAGATGATGCAACAGCAGCAGCTTTTTCAAGCGCAAGTGGCCCAAAACGACTACGAATACTCGGTGTTGCTGATGGCATTGGCAGATGTGCTTTTAGAGCCGAAAATGCTCGTGTGTGGGAGCGTCCTGGAGTGCTGCGTTACTTCTGCAAGCGAGCAAAACCAGAGAGAAAGGCTTATGCAAGCTGTCATCTTACGAAATCTCTTGCCGTTAGTAGAAAGTGAGCGTCAAGGTACTCGATTTGTCTTTCACCTTGTAGCAACCGACTTTCGAAAGAGAATCGACACCTCAAGCGAGCGTTCATTATCGCAGTGCCACAGCTTCTTGCAGCATAGCATTGCTAGTAAAGCTCTTGCCGTTTTCTGCCGTCTTGTGGGAGCAAAGTGGTTGACAGCGTTGTTACTTCCTGACGGTGATACAAGTACATTGAATCGGAGAGATACCGTATCAAATGTGAAATATCTACTCGACAGGCTTATTGTGCACGTGGAAATGCTTCCTGTGGAAATTGTTGTCTTGTGTCGGGCGAGTGTCAATTTGTTTCAACGAGTCGAAGCTCGAACAAGTTGTACGATGGAATTGTATGCTGTGCATCTCGTTTTCTTCAATCATTTTCTTGGACCAGCGCTGTGGTTTTTCTCGAGTTATGTACCTAATTTGACTCTATCCCTTGCACAAGAAAAGACGTTGCAAGACGTGGCGAATGAGATCGTTGGCTTTGCAACTGTGTGGACTGATTCTCTTTCCTCAAAGTTTCAAATCGGGAGTACTAAAAGTCAACTCAACATTTACACATCTGGAATTCATTTCAGATACAAGTACGAAGCTGCGTTGAAAAAAATCTGTCATTCGACAGCAGTTACTAGCTCGTATGACCCAAATACGGATAAAGCGGATATTGATTGCGAACTGATGGGATTGTGTCTAATGAACATTCACAGTTTCCTAGACAGCTACTTTTCTGAATTCCGAGAGCGACTTCTGGATACTCAGATATCAGCAAATCTGGAAGAGACTGAAAACACTCTTTGGCATGTCAATTGTCTACTGAAAGCGCTAAGTTGGCCGCTTGCTAGTATTCATGAAAACGTTGAGTATGCTCGTTTGGAACTTGTAAGCGATCCGTTACTCTGGAATGGCTTTAGTTTTTACGATTGGCAGAAGCGAGCAGACCAAATTGCTACTCATGAATTTGAAAAGGACAAGTCGATTCACACTGAACCAATTATTTTGGAACAAGATGATAAATCTCCACAGGACGTTGATTGGCTCAATCCGTCGATGCCAAAGTAATGCATACCCACAATCTCAACATAAAATGTTCTTTGCTCTTTGTAAAAAACTGTTTTTGACATTACGCACGCAATATGGAAAAACGTGACATCAGTTATCACTTAACGAAGTTGAATAACACTAAACGATTAGGTTAGGTTAATGGCCAACTCACAGGGAACAGTAATGTAGCACCTCGGAGGCATGCGCACCCCTCTCGGCGACGGCTTTAAGTAGAACTTTCAGTGCCTTTTCGGACTTTGTTTCATTCTCACACAGAAAGTGCATTATTCTTACCGTTCTTCAATAAGAAACTTCAACCATCATAATAGATTCGCTAAACAAAACACGATTGAAGAATTACATTTGCGTTAGCCTTCACAAGCTGCTGAACGCTTGGGACTAGGAATGCACTCTCGAAGGAGCTCAACGAGATACGTGCGAAGTGTTACAGCATGAGTTCGCCATTAACCTAGCCACCCTTCGGGTGTTTTTCATCTTTGTTGAGTGCTGATACAATTGTGTGGGTGACAACAGCAAAATCATGGGTGATTTGGAGTGTTGACTGACACTGCAGGGTGTTATCCACTTTTTATGAGTGGTTTCAATGCAGAAATCCTCTCTGTAGTGATATCCCATTAAACTATCAGTTATATTGAATTGCTAGCACATCCAAAGAATCCTGATGATGAGATAATCTAAGAAATTCATTGTGATACATTCGTAAAATAATGTGGCTATAGATGAAGTCCTGATTTGACGATAGCCATTGCGGCGCTGGTAAACTGAGGCGGCTAGTGATGAATACGCAGTGGCGTAGGTATGGATGGTCAAGATTTTCGGATGTCCGTCTGCTCCAGAAGATTTAGCACAAACGAACGAGCCTGCAAGCAGCAACTAACACTGGTAAACTTAATTTATCACGTTGTACCAAGTCTGATACTTAAAACAAAGAAGCAGTATATTGTGTCATATTCAACATATGACTCGCTCCAGATAGGGCTTGCGGAAGCGACACAGAATTACTAACTCAAGACCACAAATTTACCCGCTACAACGGTACAATCCACTGTTATTAAACTCACAGCAGGAAGATTCCACCAATATGGACGTCAAAAACAGCATGCCTACCGAAATGGAAGACGAGCATGACGACGATTATCAACTTGAGGTAATTATTGAACAGAATGTTTACACCTGAATGTTTACACCTGCAGAGTAAAGCCCTCGAAGAACTACAACAGTGACTATAGCGGATGACAAAACACTTTCATGCCAGCTGGGGTTCCAAATGAAAGACTTCGCACAGTGCTGATGCAAAAAGAAAGGTTTTAAAGTCTCAAAGCCTTTTTTCAATTCGTTGTGAAGTTTGGTGAACATACGCTATTTAGGATTGGTACGAGGGTATACACCCGTCAATACAGTGTCCCCCGATAAGAAGGACAAAAACAGCCGGAAAAACATATTGATCTTTAGGCGTATTGTCATTTGGAGCTACAATATTATACATAAGTTATACGGAAAGACGACATCGACTCGACAGATGGAAACCAAAAAGGTAGAGGCTCCACGCCGAGGGAGTGCCAACTCTCTCTTGAGTCATCATCTTCGAGGTATCACTCCAATTCATTTTCATTCTTCTCAGGCATCCATCGCTCAAGAATCACCATGGTTTTCTCCTCTTCGATTTTTGGCACGGTAGCCCTTGCATTAGCCTACATCACTTCCCCCGTCAGTGCTGATCCAGTCCCGCTTCCGTGGGACGGTCGTGGACAATCTCTCTCAAACGTGACGGAAAAGTACATGACACACATTTTTCAGCAGCGCAACGGTGGTAAAAATGGCAAATTGGATGACTACGTGACCCTCGTGAAAGATGCCCGCACGCCCGGTTACAACAAGGACACTGCGGTGATCAACATCGGAGTCGACGCCAAGGCTATTTTTAATACGCAGAATAACTTTCGTCGTTCGGAACTTGTTCAAATCGTTACGATGAACGCCAAAGGCACCACGTTTTTCCGCGGAAGCGTGATGAAGAAAGAACCCTTCCTGAATAGTCATCAATGGCAATTGATGTTCACAGAGGAAAAATCTTTTGAAATTCGTGTCGATGCGACATTGAATCCCCCGAAGATCATCTTAATTAGCAATGGTACCTGGGACGCCAAGTGGGAGACCGAATTTGTGGCTGGTACTTGGTACAACTTTGGGTTTGGTGTTTCAGCTTCCGGCTCGGGAAGCGGCACGAAACTGGAGTTTTACGCGAGTGAGGGCGACGCAGAACTTGCTCTGGTAAGGACCGACAACGTCATAACCGCGTTTTCAGCAACACAAGAGTATCACGTCGGT
>MIQA02000657.1:0-10437 GCA_001887855.2 Sclerospora graminicola | reverse complement strand
CCCCGATCTCGACCTCGGCGACGATCACGACCAGTCTCATCCGTCCTACGACGACCATGACTTCATATCGCCCGCCTTGGAACCTTCCCGCTCGGCCTTCTTCAGATCGCCCCGTCCGTTACTTGGAACAGCTCGCTCGTCTAGTGGAGGGATCTGGCCCACTCACGTTGGGGTCCATGGAAGCTTGCCGACTACGGTCTGAACTCCGAAGTGCAATTCCCGAGTTGGTTTCTCTATATGATACCAATCGGGCACTTAACGCTGAGTTATCCGACCGTCGAATCGTTGCCGATACCTTGGAACATGATTCTGCTGATCTGGCTAGCCAGCTGTCGACTCTTCGGCTAGATCGCGACCGACTTGACCAAGACCTGCAAGACATGACTGATCGCGTTCAGAGTTTGACGATGGAGCGTGATCAGCTATCAGCTGACCTCGCTACTCTGCGCCTCTCCAAGCCTTCGGACACCGTCACCTCTCTACAGTCGTTGATCGGTTCGATGACTATTACCATCCGCGATCAAGGTATGTTTATCCCATTTCACTTCTTCTGCGATCTGTATATGCCTTTTCATGTTTGTTTCCAGATGAACGTATTGAGGCGATGAAGGGTTCGATGGTCGAGATGGTGGATCGTCTACAACGGCTCGATGATCACCGTCTCGACCGTGATCAGCTGCTTCGCGACAAGATCCGCACTGCCGAGGACGTAGAGCGTCGGGAAGTCGAGGTGCGTTACTGGGATGAGCAGGTCCAGCTCCTGGTTAAGCAACTTTCCGATTCTCGCATCGGCCGCGCCGACATACAGAAAAGGTTGCGCGAGAGTCGGAAGGAAGCTGAAGATTGCCGGCGCGAGCTTAATCTTGCTCGGGTTAAACTTGAAACCCTAGAGCTCGATGATCGCGCCTGGCTCCAGCATAACGCCGACTTGAGGATCGTTGCGGTGCAGACTATGGAGAGGTGGACCAACCCGAACACCAATATGGGGTCAGTTCGGGCGGCTTTGCAACGATTTCCTGAGCTGATCAGCTCCCTTACTCCGTCCGGAACACCTCCGCAGTCTCCCGAGTCTGCCCCGCCATCACCCGCGTCCTCCGTCGCTTCCTTGCCGGCCCATAGTGCTGATCAGCCCGTGATCAGCACTGCAGCGGCTTCTGCGTCCACTCCACCCCGTCTGCCAACGGCCTCGAGATCGGTCTCCTCGATCTTGAGTTCTGCGAAGCGCAAACGGACCAGCTCGTCGAAGAAGAAGATGGCTCCCGCCAAGCGCTCTCGTCTTATGATTGACTCGGACGATGAGTCGACTGACCCGGACAAGAGGACGTTGTCTGTTCTGGCCCGATCGAGCAGTACTGATCGCCGCGCTCCAGTGCCGACCCTTTTAGGCGTAAGTTCGCTGACCCAGACCGTCGCTTTGCTTGAGTCCGATGACGAGGACGACGATGATCTTGAGGAGTAACAACCGGCTTCGGCTGTTCCCAACGTTCCTCCACCAGTCAATAGGACAGTGATCCCCCGACCACCCAATTTCACGGGCGTTTTCATCCCGGCGAGCCGGTCGTCGATCGAGCAGAACGACTACAGCTATAATCCGAACCAAAGGGGCATGGATTTATACGTCGTCATGCAGGGCAAGCCGACTCCTGCTCACATGGCAACTCGGAAACCTTGAAGTGCTGATCAGGTATGGGATCTGACGCCTCAGGTTCTTGCTGTGAGACACAAACTCGTCCCTCGCTTGTGGTACCGTCCGCCAGGATGGATCTTTCCGACTAGATCGCCGGCGCCCAAGGAGAAGCAGTGGCAACCACGTGTGTTGACCAGAGGCGCTATCGAGCTTCTGATCGATTCAGCACCTTGAGATATCCTCATGACGCCTATGTCCGGGCTGGGGTTTCCCAATCTCCCCTGGTTTGTCGATCTACAAGGACGTCTGGCCCTGTATTACCAGGAACATGTTCAAGCGATATGGGAGGCGACCCACCATTTCCCGATCACGGCGACGATGCGCAAGGACGCGTGGATTGAGCATTATTATCATGCTCGCAAGCGTCGACGCACAAAAGCTGGGGCTGCCTGGGCTGCGATCTGCGACCATGTGGTCAATGGGATTCAACATGGCGAGTGCGATCTGGACGTTTTCTTGTTTCCTGCCGTGCTGCATCTACCTGTTCGTCGGGCGGGATCGCGAGGACTCAAGGCTGACGGCGGGGAGTGGTATCCCGGTTATGGACATCCAACTCCGATCGGCACGTTGCGTGATGCCCTGATCTTTACCGATCAGCAGGAGCCTTGGCAGAACCAGTTCCGATCAAGCCCCATGGATCATCCGGGGTTCACGGTTTCTCGTCTGCGCACGAAGTATGGCCCGTGATTGTCGTGACAACCAGCTTTCGTTTCGTTCTTTCCATAATCATCAATATATCACGACAGTTTCTTGATAACTTTCACGTTCCATATTCACACTTCATATTCAGGTCCCACTATTGCCTCCATCTTGTATATCGATCGTTCACATGTATGCAAATGTAGTTCTCGTGCATTATATGTATATATATATCCATTTACTCCGAACCAGCTAAACCACCTTGATCTCCACTTGTTCGACCATTACCTTTGGCTGATCTGTCACAATGTGTCAACCCAGGCTATTGAGACTCCTGGTTGCCCTCTTCGTGGGTTTGCATCACTCCAAATCGATTTCGTCTCACCCGATCACGTTCAAATTCTCTTAGTAGAGCTCCACAGTTCAGATCACGTTCATCTACCCACTCGGGATCGTCATAACCCTTCCACCGAACCAAGTAATCACGATGGGTTCGGCCAAATCGGGTCCTCTTGCCTGATCGGGTATCCAAAATCTTTTCCACTTCAAATTCGTTCTGGTCCAACGTTCTTTCCCAACTGTCTTCGGGCAAGAGAGCTTCGTCGAAGTCAAACCTTGGCTGATCATCGCATGACAGCCTGGTTTTGGGCCGATCGGGGTATTCCCGAACCAGTTTCAGCTTCGACAAATGGACGATCGGGAAAATTCCGTAATCGGTACCAGCAGTAATCAACCGAGCGGCATGATCACCGATCAGTTCGGCTATACGGAACGGTCCATGCCACAGATGTGCTAACTTCTTGGCGTATCCTTCTTTCACGCGATCCAAGTAAAGCCAAACCCTTGATCCCGGCTCGATATTATGCGAATCGGCATGATCATTGTTCCGATCAGCTCTTTCTTGGATGGCCCTCCGCAATCGTTCGTTGACTTGCTCCCGCGCATGTTGGTAGTGACGCTGGAGTCCCATACGCCATCGACGAGCTTCGCGATCTCGACCTCGGGTACATCCAACAGGGATCACCGACTCGATGGTAGATCGGGGGTCCCAACCATACGCCAAGTAGAACGGAGTATCTCCCCTGATCCGATCGAAAGAGGAATTCAACGCAAACACCAGTCTCTCTGCATATTCATCCCAATCTTGTTGAGCAGAGTCCGCGACATACATCTTGATAGCTCTAGTTAGCGTCTGTACCATACGTTCGGCCTTACCATTCGCCTGCGGACGGTATGCCATGGTCGCGCTCTGTTTCTGGCCAAGCATCTGATTGAATGATCGGAAAACTTCGGCCATAAAACCTGGTTCGCGATCATGCCTGATCACTTCACTGGCTCCAAACTGCCTAAAAACACATTCTTCGTAACTGCAAGCGACTTGTTGGGCTGTTCGAGTAGATCCCGCTTTCGCGATCACCAATCCCGTGAACAGATCAGTCCAGATCAGCAACTCTGTGTTACCCTTGAACGATTTTGGCAGGGACGGTATGTGATCCATCGCTATCACTTGGAAAGGGTAGGTCGCCTGGATATTTCCAGGTGATCTACCCCGGATGTTTGGCATACCTTTTCCGGTTTCGCAATCCGTACATGTCCCGACAAACGTTTGTATACTTCGATATAAGCCTCTCCAATGAAAATGTTTGCGAATCCTGTGATACGTTCGACCTACGCCCTGGTGGCCACCCTCTAAACTGACGTGATAATGGTGTAAGATATCAGCTTGTAAAGTCTCCGGGATCACGAGCCTTGCCGATCGGTCCAGATCTGCATCGGCCTGATCAGCTTGGACATAGTAAAACAATAGATCATTTTCGTCGATCTCGTAGTTGGACGCGATCTTGGCACAATCTTTTGCTTCACTCTGGCTCAACTTCTCCAGATCACCCTTTAGAAACGCTTTCAAATCAAGGATCCATTTTTCCTCGTCTTGAGCCTTGAGAATTCTTTCGATCCGCATCTCTTGTACTATTTCTTCTGTCAGGCTTTCTCGAGAGGGTGATCTGTTGGGTGGTGATCTGGTTCGTGATCTCGTCGTAATCAAGATCTGGGCTGCTTCCTTTTCATCTTCCACACGGATCAGCTCAGGCAGCCTATTGATCTCCACCAGTTCTTCCAGCAATGCTTGATCAGTAATTATTGATCCGGCCTGATCACGCATAGCCATAGTGGCTAGGTGATCTGCACTCCGATTCCAATCACGTTTCACATGCAAAAGATCATGTCTTGGCCATCCACGTAAAGCTTTCATAACGCGATCGTTCAGTAGTTTCAAACGCGGCGCTTTACAGTCGATCTCTCCAGTGATCTGCCGAATCACCAGGTTTGAATCTCCGCATATGATTACTCTTCCGATCTTTTGCTCTTGCAAGAGATCCAAACCTAGCAGCAGACCACGATATTCGGCCTCATTGACCGTGATACCTGGAGTATAATCTGAACCGGCCGATATAACAGTCCATTCTGGCAGTTTCCATAACAGCGCGCTATACGCCCCCACGCCTTTCTTCACACTCGCTGATCCGTCGAAACTTACAACGATCCGACGATCGGTGGGGGTATAGTGATCGATTCTCGTGGTTGCTTCCGGGGAGCGACCTCGATCAGGGCTTCATCGACTTCTGATCGGGGCGTGATGCTGGCTGCTAGTGTTCCAAGAATTTCTTCTTCGCCCTTGGTGCACTTGATGATCTCTAAGGTTCACTGAGATAACAGCGCTGCCCATCGCCCCAGTCTCCCGTCTAAACCATTCGCTGACAGTAACCAAGCCAAACTAGATCGCCTGGACAATACCTTAATCGGTCTAGTTATCAGCATAGAGTAACAAACGTCCAATACACGTAATAATGCTACAGTAGCACTTCTTTATCCACAATACCATAGTTAACTTCGTTCGGTTTTAATGTTCGGCTTGTGAACGTCACCGGGCAATAAACTCCGTCGTGATCTTGGACCAGTGCGGCTGATATTGCCCATTTACTGGCATATAGGATCACCACGGGAATCTTCTCCGGATCGAAATGTTTCAGTATCGGCGTCGAGATCATCTTCGCCTTCAACATACTGAAGGCTACCATAGCTCGCTTCATATGGTCCTCTGACTCTGGGTCAGTTCGATCAATCCGTGATCCAGTCTTGAGATCCGTTTCAGTAACTTCAATTTCGTGATCAGTCTCAATTGGTGATCTTCCTACCCGATCACGTTCTCGTAGCCCATGATAATCCACTTCCTTCAGTTCATATAGTATAGCGGCGTAAATCGAGAAGTCTTCGATAAATCGGCTATAATAATTCAGAGATCCAAGAAAGGATTGCATGCCCTTTAGTGATCGGGGAAAAGGTAGGTTGCTGAGAGCGGCTAGATCTTTTGGGTTTGCTTCCAAACCTTGTATCGACACGTTATGGCCGAGGTAAGCGACCTTGGGTTGACCCCCGAAACTCTTGACCACACTGATCGATAAATTCCAACGCTCGCAGGTGTTCAGGAGTCGTTCGACCTTATCGCATAGCATGTTCCAGGATGTTGCTAGGACCAAGATGTCATCTATGTATGATCGCCTTCCTAACACTGATCGGCCCGGAGCTTGGTCTGGTTCACCTTCCGTAAATACATCATGTAGATCGGTGGCTTCCCGATCAGCACTGATCTGGAAATACTCATAGAGAGCATTGTCAATCAGCGTCTGATAGATCTGTGGGGCATTCTTTAATCCAAACGGCATCGGATTTCATTCAAAAAGTCCAAAAGGTGTAACGAAAGCCGAGATCTCTCGAGCGCGATCAGTCATCGAAACCACCCAGAAACCACTAGCCATATCCAGCGAATAAAACCATAAAACTTTATCCAGATCTTCTAATAAATCGTTGATCAGGGGCATCGGGTAGACCATCAACTTCGTGAGGCGATTCACCATTCTATAGTCGATACATAATCGAATATCGACCCCATTCTTCTTAATCACGATCACGATCGGTGATGCCCACTGCGATGTTGATGGTCGGATGATCTTTGTACTCAGCAAACCCTTGATCAAATCGGATAGCTTTTCCCGGTATTGAGGTGCAACTTTACGACAACGTTGAGCGATCGGCCTCGCATTTCCCACGTCTATATCACAAACAGCTCCGAATGCGGCTGGGGGTAGGGCGTTACCTTTTCCCATCAGTAAGTGGCGCCTTTTCCAGATGATCTTCTTTAGCTGATCGATCTGCTCGGGAGTGTTCACTTCGGGGTCACCGACCTGTAGATCTTCCATGGTGACTTCTGGCATATTGGGCGATACTTCCGGTAAAATGGCCATCTGCTTCTCGATACCTTCAATGTACTGATCACCACCTTCATGTATACACACTTGTTCGTCTACCTGATCAGCCTTTTTCTGATCGGTATCATCTTGAGTCGCTCCTTGTAAGTCACCCGACTGATGATCTACTTCGGGTTCACTTTCCTCCGTAATGACTTCGGCAGATTCATCCTCCTTTTCCTTCTCATGGACGTTCCTGAACTCCTCACTGTCATTTCCGCTTTCTGGGTCCGCTGTTTTCGGTGAGCCGGGCCTACTAATACTCAATATTTGTGGACCGTTTTTGACCCGGCTTTCCCCTATCGCTTCGGTCGGTGGTCTCCTGATCAGCAGCTTGGTCGGCGTAGAATATTCCGGCTTCTCGACCATAGGTGAAGTATCTTCATCCGCTAAGTCTTCGTCACTGATCAGGTCCGTGGTGGCTTGATAAGCCAGATTCTGCCATTCAATATATCTTCGTGATCCCACTGAGACATACCCGATCTGTCGAGGTACTTTCCCTTCGGGTAACCACATCCCTAAGGTCATGTCTTCGTGAACGATTAACGGCTGATCAGATATATTCGTAACCCTGATGTAATTTGATCTGCCAATACCATTAACGAACGTCGATACCCATCGTTCACCACGGGTTAACCACAATTTCTGTTGCCGATCACTCGGCCGAATCATCACATCGACTGATCGGGCCACCCCGATGTTCTCGTACTGACCCATTATAAGCATCCGCACATGAGTACCATATAAAGGGCGTCGGCCGGATAACTGAATCTGAACCTCATCTGGCAGAGTCAGGGTTCCATGAGACAGGTCAAGTCGTATACTGGCTGGTACCATAAAATCCATTCCCAGTATCGCGTCTTGACCGGCTAACCGGCCAACCCAAGCGTTGAAGTAGTAGACCAGGGATCCTGCCAAGGTGATTTTAACACGTGATCGTCCTTCCGTTATGTATGAACTTTCGCCGATCCCAACACATTCTTGCCTCTGGGTACTGTCTATACGACATCCCACCTTACGAGCAAAGGCGGAGTCGATGATCAAGACTTCTGCCCCAGAGTCAAATAGAATAGTGGGTTTTCGTTGTTGATCTTTCCATTAGCTTTTGCCTGTTTAAATCACTTGTCGGGAGAGTGATACTTCCAGTATCCTCGGGATTCACCGGGCAGTAGATCCAACTCCATGATCACGTCCGATCGGGAATATTCATCCACTCTGAGACTGTGGATCGGACATCGATCGATGCAATTTGAATTAGAACATGTATTGTCGGTTATCTTCTTTTCCTCAAACTTATCTCCGCTACCGACATATGCATAAATGCAGAACGTAGATCGCTCGACTCGAACCAGATTCCAACCTGGCGAGCGATCTAGTTTAACATCTTCTCGACATCTGGTGGAAGCATACCAGCAGGTTTAGTCGGCACATACCACTTGCGCATCAGATTAAAAAATTCTTCAATAGGGCAGGCACCGGCGTCATGAAGCTACCCACAAGTTTTGCATACGAAAAACCAATGATCAGAAGGGTGACCTTTACGATCATATTTTCCACACGTAATTCTTTTCCAACAATCACGATCTCCATGTTTGGTCGACCCACAATGCATACATTTCTTACGAGATCGGTCCTGATCAGGTTGAATACCACCAGGTTTCCGTCCATCCATGCCATTAGCCGATGATCTCGGGCGATACACTGGCTCCGTCGTAAAAATATGACGATATTGTTCTTCGTCCGAGCTCAGACTTGATTGACCACTTTCCTCTTCAGAACCTGAACTGTCTGATTCCTTCGTGATCATCCGAATTGCTCTGGCTGGTCGTGCTGCCGGTATCTTGCCCTGATCAGGGTGTGGTTTTGACCGGTACCGGTTCGATCCTACCTCGACCTTGGGCTGTCGACTTTTGGCTCGCTGCAGCGTCCTCAGAGTCAGTTCCAGTTGCTCTGAGTCCTTTATACGGAGCAGGGTTAGCTGATCAGCCAGATCACGATTATCCAGAGTGCCAATGAAGTGTTCGACATGCTCGCGAGCTATATCCGGGTGTCGTGGGTCCTTGATCGGCATTTTCGCGCGTAGACCAGCAACATTCAGCCGATGTAAGTATTCGATCGGCTTCTCGTCGGATCTTTTCTTCATGTGGTAATACTGTCTAGCGACAGACACCCCCGAGTTGCAATACTGCTCTTCAAACTCTTCACACAACCGAGGCCACTTCAAACGCACTTCTCGACTCAGCTGTTTAAGCCAGTTCTTGGCCGGACCTTTTATTAGATCAGCGAAGATCAGACATATTTCACCTTCCGGTGTCTTGTCTCTCAAAAAAGCTGATTTAGTCCGACTCAACCAAGCTCTGGCCTGATCATCATCCATATCCTTGCCGGTAAAATCTTTCAATTCCGAGATCGCAGACATTCGCACTCGGGTGATCGTTCCGGAATCACTGTCAAATGCCTGTGCGGAGGCCATATTCGCCCTACGAGGCATCTCAATGTCCAGATCATCCGGATCGAAATGCTGACTGATCTCTCCTTCTGACTCCATGTCCACATCACTACGTGGGGGTGATCTGTGAAATCGATCCTGGTGACCGACCTGGCATATCGATCGAACAATTCCCGCTGATCGGACTGATTCCATGTCCACGTCCACGGGTTTCTTGACCGGTTTCTCAGCGGATTGATTCATGTTTGATGCTGATCGTCATGGTTGTCCTTGTCCTGGTGTGTACTGAGGTAATCCATATTGTTCACTCGCAAATCGGTTCATCATAGTCGCGAACATGGTTCTCATTTGCTCTGGGACCTCCGGCATGTTGGTAGGGTCACTGCTGGGAGTCGGATTGTTCTGTGGAACTTCTTGAGCATCTTCAAAACTATCGTCCGATCCGACTCGACCAGGTTCAGGCTTCCTTTTCCTGTTCTGCGACTCGATCTGCTTAATCCCCTTCGGGCCCAACGTCATACGTGTTATCCCAACCGAGGAGTCGGTGGAGGCCGCTCCAGATTGTGATGACGATTGATATATCGACTCAATATCCATAGGATATTCAACCAACTGTGATCGGTGTGAAGGATCCGCGATCGGCGACTGGACCACGGGGTTCGCCCCGAGTAACGAGGCAAGGTGATCATACAGAGTTGTCATAGCTTCTCTGATCGTCCCTTGGTCCAGATCGAACAGCATATTCGCGTCGAAAGCACCGGTAGTGAAACCAACTTCGTCGATCTGCGCCAAGAGGTTCCTGATCAGATCAAGTTGACTGCCTGTGATAACCGGCCTGGTCGCCCGACCTTCAAGCTTCCCGATGATCTTAGGTTTAATGATCTTCATCACTCGGTTGGTAGCCAGGGACTTGTGAAACTCTCGAAGATAGAACAGTCGTTCCACATCTTGAACAGTGGTCTTCTCGGCTGGTTCGGTCTTCTCTTCGTCTTCCTCGAAGATCTTCGGTTTAGGTTTCACATATTTTTTAGGTGGATCGCAATGATCCGCCCCCATGTTTTTTCTGTCTTTTTCCATTTTCTTCTTATGCATAGGATCAAGGTTAGCACCTCGATCCTTTCCCGGGTTATAGTTAACTTTACTATAACCCAGATCGGCCCCGATCGGGGCCATGTGGGGAGTTGTTTCATCTTTAATTTCGACCTGGCACTCCACCAGACCAGGTCGACCATCGCTTCCTTTAGGTATGAACAGCATCGGAGGCGATACGCCTTCCTCCAATACACCCGAAAAAGTTTCCCCACTTTGATTTTCACATCTTTTTCATCATCAAAGGAATCACGGTGATATCCTGAGTC
>MIQA02000655.1:0-11977 GCA_001887855.2 Sclerospora graminicola | reverse complement strand
TGTAATTTTTTAATTTTAAATTGGCATTTGTAGGAAAGGGCCCTTTTTTGAACCCCCAGTTAAGCTATGAATAAGCTTAACTGGGGGTTCAAATAGTGCAGTGGATATGCATCAACTTGGTAAGTCAGAGGTAGTGGGTTCGATCCTCACTCTGAACGTTCGGGGGTTCAAATAGTGCAGTGGATAAGCATCAACTTATAAGTCAGAGGTCGTGGGTTCGATCCTCACTCTGAACAAATTTAGGAAAGGGCAAATAAGTCAGAGGTCGTGGGTTCGATCCTCACTCTGAACAAATTTAGGAAAGGGCAAATACAGCTCCAGCCAGGGTCGTCGCGCGCGGTTCGATATTCTACTCTACTAATAGGGATTTTAGGAAAAGGGCCTTTATAACAAGCAAGGGAGCTATTAGTTCAAGGGATTCTCTTATATTTCACATGTCTTGATATATGCGCACCTGGCATTGCATCTCGTTGAGCCTTGCGTTGGCACTCGGCGTTGGAAATTGGAAATGCTCCTCGGATAGTTTTTCGGCCAGCCAGTAACTGGCCTCTTAGCAGAATTTTAACATGATCCGGCAAGAGAGACGGACCATGGACTGCGTGCGGGAAACGTGGGATGTTTAGTATTGAGAATATGAAGCGCGTGGCATTAAATGACATGCCCTTCGCATCGAGTAGTCATCGATTTGAGTATCGTATGAAAAGTTTGCCCAGTTGACTATTCGGTTTTTTTAATTGTTTAAATATGTCAATTTGGCTTGCGTCAAAGCCTTCACATCACAGTGTGCGTAGAAAAATCTTAGGCTGTTCAAGCTTTTCATTTTGTTTATGTATGACAAATTTGGTTAGGGAAAACCTCACATAGTTTGCGTAGGAAAACCTTAGGTTGTTTATGCTTTTCGTTTTGTTTAAGTATGTCAAATTTGGTTAGTATACCAGGGAAAACCTCACAAAGTTTGCGTAGGAAAACCTTAGGTTGTTCATGCTTTTCGTTTTGATTAGCATGTCAAATTTGGTTAGTATACCAGGGAAAACCTCACAGAGTCTGCGTAGGAAAACCTTACGGATATTGTCTATTTGTTCTTTATGCTTGTATCGACTTTTTATTACCAGTTGTCACGCCAAGTTTATTTCTCAAATAAATGAATTGAGGCTTTGGAAGTGCCTTGGTAAAAATATCGGCTATCATGTCCTTTGTATTGCAATATGTAATAGCAAATTGTTGTTGTTCTACTTTTTCTTGAACGAAGTGATAGCGTATATCGATATGCTTAGATCTACCGTGCAATTCAGGATTATTCGCAAGTTTAATACAACTTTGGTTGTCTTCGTGAATTATTGTTGGCTTTGTGGATTGAAATCCAAGTTCACTTAGCAGGGTCTTTAGAAATATTACTTCCTGCATGCAGTGACAGAGTGCAATGTACTCAGCTTCAGTTGTAGATAGAACCACAGTGTGGTGTTTTCGAGAAAGCCACGATATCGGACTTTTACCGATCATTGTCACAAAACCACCTATTGATCGTCGGGTATCTGAACAGCTCGCATAGTCAGAGTCTGAAAAAGCAGTAAGACTGTCCGTGAGTTGACGGGTAGTCTGCTGGATGGGTCCACCCAGAGTTAGTCCGTGGCTTTTTGTGCCATGTAGGTATCTGAAACCTCGAACTACTGCTTTCCAGTGTTCTTCTCCAGGGTTGGAGAGGTATTGACTTACTTCTCTCATGTAGTACGCAAGATCAGGGCGAGTGCCTATCATAAGATACATGAGGCTGCCGACTGCCTCGCGATATGGAATGTCTTTCATCATATTTCTATCAGCTTCTGTTTGAGGGCTCATGGCACTAGACAGTTTAATGTTGCGGTCAACTGGTGTAGTGACGGGATACGTCACAATATTTTTAAAGCGATCCAGGACCTTAGTTGCATATTTCTCTTGGTTAATGAAGATTGATCGGTCTTTGCGGTTTCGCTCTATGGACCACCCGGGCAAGTACTTCACCTCCCCTAAATCTGTCATATTGAATCTCTGCTTCAGGGCAGATTTGATTTCAGTGACGAGGGCAGGTGTTGGAGCGATGATCAGAAGATCGTCAACATAGACTGCAATATAGCATGTCTGATTATGGAGCGATCCGACAAAGACACATCGATCTTTGATGAGACGTCGGAATTTGATGCTCTCCAGGAATTTCGCGAGGGTTTGATACCAAACACGCGGTGCCTGTTTGAGTCCATACAAGCTCTTCTTGAGCTTGCACACCAAATGCTCTTTTCCTGGGATTGTAAATCCTTCAGGTTGCTCCATATAAATTTCTTCATCAAGAAAACCATTGAGAAAAGCAGTCTTCACATCCATTTGGTGAATTTCATAGTTAAGTATCGCTGCTATAGTTAGAAGAAGACGAAGGACTTCCATTCGTAGCACAGGGGCCAAAATTTCTGTGTAGTCAATACCAAACTGTTGGAGAAAACCTTTTATTACTAATCGAGCTTTAAAGCGGTCTACTTCGCCGTTGCCGTTGTATGTGACAACTCAGACCCATCGGTTTCGAAGTACTTTCCTTCCCGATGGTCGAGGGACAAGTGTCCATGTGCCGTTGTCATCATGAGACTTGATCTCAGATTGAGCAGCATTGAAGCAGTCTTCAGCATGAGAAGATGTCATAGCTTCACGGAATGTACGCGGCTCGGCAATATAGCGAATAGCTAGAAGGGTGTATATGAGATTGGGTCGACGATGTTCATCTGAAATGTCCTCAGAACCATTTAAAAGAGGAGCGGATTTTTCAAGAAGAACGTCATTTCGTTTACCTATGTCATCAAACTTGCGCTTGGTGCCTCGTTGGGATGGTTGTGTAATAAAGCTATATGTTTGCTCGTTTCGGTACAAAGCATCAGCCAAGGATGGCAAGTGAAGTGATTTAACCGCTGGTGTAGATGCAGCACATTCTGTAGGCTGATGGGTTACATTATAGGGTGTCGTAGGCAATATAATACGATCGGTATATGGGGAAGTTTCATCCCTAATAGGTTGTTCTAGCTCTGTTGATCGATTTATTGATCTATCTAATCCTGGTTCTGTTGGCAAAAATGCCAAGGAGGGGAATACGGTTTCATCAAAGGTAACATCACGGCTGTAGATAATCTTGCCAGTGGAAACATTAAGTAATCGAAAACCACGCTTATGGTCGGGTAGACCGAGGTACATGCATATAGTAGCACGCGGATCTAGCTTGTCCCGATGTGATTCTGGGACGTGGACAAAAGCTTTGCATCCAAAAACACGGAGATTCATGACGGAAGGTTTCTACCAAAGCTCATATGGCGTTTATTACTTGTAACAGAGCTGGGGGTCATGTTCACCAGGTCGGTAATGTGGCGAACGCATTCAGCCCATAATTCACGAGGTAAATTTCCATCAAATAGGGTAGCCCGAAAGCGTTCCATATAGGTGCGCATTCTTCTTTCAGCTACGCCATTCTGTTCAGGCGTGTATGCCATCGTAAATTGTGTTTTGGTTCCATATTTGTCCCACAGCGTCCGACCAAGTTTTTCATACTCTTTCGCATTGTCAGCTTGGAGAGTTTTAATTTCAGGGTCATAATAAATGGACGTGTATTCGACAGTGTGAACGTCAGAGCTAAAAACGTTAAGTGCCTTGCGGCGAAAGTCTTCGTAGCATTCATATAGTTCTGAACGAACTTTGATAATATATGTGACTGCGAAACGCGTACAGTCATCAATAAAGATTAGAAAATAGCGACAACCGGTTAGACTTGGTGTCGGCATTGGACCACATATATCACTATGAAATATGAACCTTTTCAAGAGGAAATTTTGCACGTTCAACGATTTTATTTAGATTAAATGGTTGGCGGTGTGACTTTGCTAGTGAACATGAAGAACATGTAATATCTAGTTGCGATCCTACTCCATCGAGTTCATGATCGATGATCGCTTCATTCTTAGGCAAAGCCTGTAATATACGAAAGTTAGGATGGCCCATTCGTTTATGTAATCGTAAAATGGCTGACTTACCATGAAGGGTGATCAGAGCCGTCGGGTTGCTAGTCGATGTCGACTTCGGACTTGCCATGAATTGGTACAAGTCGGCATGCGTGGCAATTTTGGCCTTCACGCTAAAATGTTGACTCGTATTAATCGCGCATTGCATGCGATTAAAAGAGAAGCGAAAGTCTTCCTTCACAGCCGCAGGCACCGAAAACAAATTGAACTTGAGTTCGGGTGCGTAGAGGACGTTGCGCAGCATGAGCGTCTGAGGTCGTCCTTTGGAATCAATGACCTTGAGGGAGATATCACCAATCGCTAGGATCGGGATTTGGTTTTTCCCACCCACAGTGATCCAGCCTGTATAAGGCGTTGTTGTCGTGAACCACGCTTGGTTATACGTCACGTGGCGCGTACAACCAGAGTCGATAGTCCAGACCGGATCAACATCCGTGGAAGTCATCTTGGCTGTCAAGCCAAACGTCGACACAGTGGCGGCGGTAATAGCAATCATCGCGCTGTTGTTGTGACGGGACTGATGGTACCCATTGTTGCCTTGATTGAAATTGCTGTTGCCACCATTGTAGCCACCGTTACCATTGTTGTAAGCATCACTGCTACCATTGAAGGTGCGCTGTGGGTTGTAGCCGGAATTACCTTGGCTGTTTCCACGACCGGAATTTCGGTTGCCTTGACCGTATTCACGCTGACCAAAATTACGCCTGCCCCATTACTATTGCGGTTGGTGCCACGCGAGTATGGGTGTTGACGATTGTTGTGAACATTGGTCGAGTTGCGTCGGGTGCTCATCGCTCGGCAACTTGAAGTTGGTAGGGATAACCGTGTTTGGTTTCACCTGACCAATCGACATGTGCTTCACCAACACACGGCACGTAGCCATTGTGTGGTTTGAGCGATCACAATACGAGCATATGCGTCGACTGTCAGTGTTCGTACCCACAAGGGCTTGAGCACTTGCAACAGGAGCAGTTGATACCAGAGCACGTTCATTCTGGGTTTCAATACTTTCGGGTGTACCCCGGGATAGCGCGAATCTTTCTTGCGCGAGTTTCTTGGTCACATGGGACTCCAAGTTACTCTTAAGCTCTCGAAGAGGCAATATTTCACGGTTTCCGCGCCAAATGCGCATCTCACTCTCCCACGATGCAGGCATCGCGTTGAAGAGGAACACAGAGAAGACATTATCGTCAAAACTGTTGTTCAGTACGGTATTAAGACCGCTCATGGCGTCTTCGTACTTGAGAATGAACTCTGTCATGTCATCACCTTCCTGGTAACGAGCATTGTACAGGTAGTTCATAATACCGTAGGGATCACCGTAAGCCTTGGTGCCCTTGTATCGATCGCATATGGCTTGAAAAATATCATAAGCCTTGTCGAAACCCTTGACAATTCTGATATGCTTATCGTCAAGCGTCTTCATCAAGAATGACTTGACTTGAGCATTCAAGCGACGCGTCTGAGCAGCAGCAAGGAGAATCTTGTTTCTCGCTTTGGCTTTAGCCTTTGCCTTCGCTCGCGCCTTGGCCTTTGCTGCCTTTGCTCTTGCCTTGGCAAGCTTCCTGGCATTCAGTGTTCCAAAAGATTCAACTTGAGCAGAAGCTGGGAGCACAGGAGTTGCAGGCTTTGAGACATCGTCGTTTCCATCTTGAACTGCCGAATCCTCGATGGTGAGTCGGCGGACGTCGGTCGATGCAACAAAATCTTCTTCATCGTCGTCAAGTTCTTGATCCGGTTCCACATTTTCGTCCTGCGAGTCATTTTCTTCAACATAGTTGGAATCCGAATCTGGATCATCGTCGGTGTCCGAAACCATGTCCTCGTCGTCATCGTCAACGACTGGGTTTAGCTCGTAGTTGGGGTCTTCAATGAATTGAAGCAGGTTCTTCCCGTCCAGGTATGCTTGAATCCGGGTCTTCCAGACGTCAAATTTGTCGGACCTGGTCAGGCGAGGAAAATCGGATGAGGTGGAGCTTGGGCTCATAACCTGTTGAAGTGATAGCACGTTGCGCGTAGAAGTAGTGAAGGTAGAGGAAGAACTTGCTTGAAAGCAGGCAAAAAGAATTATATTTACTTTTATCAAAGACACTAAGCATTATGTCTGTAGAGACATTCGTGTAGAGTTCCTATACCTCAGTAGAAACATTAACACTTAATGTATATATGCACATATAAGTGCAAGTGTAGCGGATGCAATGCCACTTATTCTCTTATGTGTTTATTCTTCAAAGAGTTCCAAGGGTAATGCTTCCTTATTAGATAAGAGAGGTAATTTTTATAAAGGGTAAATGTACTGCGTACAAGCCATTTACCCTCTGGATTGGATCAGTACATTTATGTAATTTTTTAATTTTAAATTGGCATTTGTCCGTATGGGTCTGAAAAATATTTTATTAAGCACCAGCAAGTCAAACCTCCAATTAAGTTTGACAAGCACTCATTGGCATCTCGTTGAGCTTGCGTTGCACCCCGGATCGGAAATACTCCTCGGATAGTTTCGGCCCAGCAGTAATGGCTCTTACGAAACAGACCGCAGAGGAGTCAACGGGGGAAAGGGGTGAGATGGAGCTTAATCATAAGCTCGCGGCATTAAAGAAGCCTTCGTGGAGTAGTCATCATTGAGTATGTATAAAAGTTTGCCATTTACCTTTTTTTTTAATTGTTTAAATATGTCAATTTGGTTTGTAAACTTCACAGTGTGCGTAGAAAAATCTTAGGCTGTTCAAGCTTTTCATTTTGTTTATGTATGACAAATTTGGTTAGGGAAAACCTCACATAGTTTGCGTAGGAAAACCTTAGGTTGTTCATGCTTTTCGTTTTGTTTAAGTATGTCAAATTTGGTTAGTATACCAGGGAAAACCTCACAAAGTTTGCGTAGGAAAACCTTAGGTTGTTCATGCTTTTCGTTTTGATTAAGCATGTCAAATTTGGTTAGTATACCAGGGAAAACCTCACAGAGTCTGCGTAGGAAAACCTTAGGGATATTGTCTATTTGTTCTTTATGCTTGTATCGACTTTTTATTACCAGTTGTCACGCCAAGTTTATTTCTCAAATAAATGAATTGAGGCTTTGGAAGTGCCTTGGTAAAAATATCGGCTATCATGTCCTTTGTATTGCAATATGTAATAGCAAATTGTTGTTGTTCTACTTTTTCTTGAACGAAGTGATAGCGTATATCGATATGCTTAGATCTACCGTGCAATTCAGGATTATTCGCAAGTTTAATACAACTTTGGTTGTCTTCGTGAATTATTGTTGGCTTTGTGGATTGAAATCCAAGTTCACTTAGCAGGGTCTTTAGAAATATTACTTCCTGCATGCAGTGACAGAGTGCAATGTACTCAGCTTCAGTTGTAGATAGAACCACAGTGTGGTGTTTTCGAGAAAGCCACGATATCGGACTTTTACCGATCATTGTCACAAAACCACCTATTGATCGTCGGGTATCTGAACAGCTCGCATAGTCAGAGTCTGAAAAAGCAGTAAGACTGTCCGTGAGTTGACGGGTAGTCTGCTGGATGGGTCCACCCAGAGTTAGTCCGTGGCTTTTTGTGCCATGTAGGTATCTGAAACCTCGAACTACTGCTTTCCAGTGTTCTTCTCCAGGGTTGGAGAGGTATTGACTTACTTCTCTCATGTAGTACGCAAGATCAGGGCGAGTGCCTATCATAAGATACATGAGGCTGCCGACTGCCTCGCGATATGGAATGTCTTTCATCATATTTCTATCAGCTTCCGTTTGAGGGCTCATGGCACTAGACAGTTTAATGTTGCGGTCAACTGGTGTAGTGACGGGATACGTTACAATATTTTTAAAGCGATCCAGGACCTTAGTTGCACATTTCTCTTGGTGAATGAAGATTGTTCGGTCTTTGCGGTTCCGCTCTATGGACCACCCGAGCAAGTACTTCACCTCCCCTAAATCTGTCATATTGAATCTCTGCTTCAGGGCAGATTTGATTTCAGTGACGAGGGCAGGTGTTGGAGCGATGATCAGAAGATCGTCAACATAGACTGCAATATAGCATGTCTGGTTATGGAGCGATCCGACAAAGACACATCGATCTTTGATGAGACGTCGGAATTTGATGCTCTCCAGGAATTTCGCGAGGGTTTGATACCAAACACGCGGTGCCTGTTTGAGTCCATACAAGCTCTTCTTGAGCTTGCACACCAAATGCTCTTTTCCTGGGATTGTAAATCCCTCAGGTTGCTCCATATAAATTTCTTCATCAAGAAAACCATTGAGAAAAGCAGTCTTCACATCCATTTGGTGAATTTCATAGTTAAGGATTGCTGCAATAGTAAGAAGAAGACGAAGGACTTCCATTCGTAGCACAGGGGCAAAAATTTCTGTGTAGTCAATACCAAACTGTTGGAGAAAACCTTTTATTACTAATCGAGCTTTAAATCGATCTACTTCGCCGTTGCCGTTGTATTTGACAACCCAGACCCATCGGTTTCGAAGTACTTTCCTTCCCGATGGTCGAGGGACAAGTGTCCATGTGCCGTTGTCATCATTGGACTTGATCTCAGATTGAGCAGCATTGAACCAGTCTTCAGCATGAGAAGATGTCATAGCTTCACAGAATGTACGCGGCTCGGCAATATAGCGAATAGCTAGAAGGGTGTATATGAGATTGGCTCGACGATGTTCGTCTGCAATGTCCTCAGAACCATTTAAAAGAGGAGCGGATTTTTCAAGGAGAACGTCATTTCGTTTACCTATGTCATCAAACTTGCGCTTGGTGCCTCGTTGGGATGGTTGTGTAATAAAGCTATATGCTTGCTCGTTTCGGTGCAAAGCATCAGCCAGGGATGGCAAGTGAAGTGATTTAACCGCTGGTGTAGATGCAGCACATTCTGTAGGCTGATGGGTTACATTATAGGGTGTCGTAGGCAATATAATACGATCCGTATATGGGGAAGTCTCATCCCTAATAGGTTGTTTTAGCCCTGTTGATCGATTTGTTGATCTATCTAATTCTGATTCTGTTGGCAAAAATGCCAAGGAGGGGAATACGGTTTCATCAAAGGTAACATCACGGCTGTAAATAATCTTGCCAGTGGAAACATCAAGTAATCGAAAACCACGCTTATGGTCGGGTAGACCGAGGTACATGCATATAGTAGCACGCGGATCTAGCTTGTCCCGATGTGATTCTGGGACGTGGACAAAAGCTTTGCATCCAAAAACACGGAGATTCATGACGGAAGGTTTCTACCAAAGCTCATATGGCATTTATTATTTGTAACAGAGCTGGGGGTCATGTTCACCAGGTCGGTAATGTGGCGAACGCATTCAGCCCATAATTCACGAGGTAAATTTCCATCAAATAGGGTAGCCCGAAAGCGTTCCATATAGGTGCGCATTCTTCTTTCAGCTACGCCATTCTGTTCAGGCGTGTATGCCATCGTAAATTGTGTTTTGGTTCCATATTTGTCCCACAGCGTCCGACCAAGTTTTTCATACTCTTTCGCATTGTCAGCTTGGAGAGTTTTAATTTCAGGGTCATAATAAATGGACGTGTATTCGACAGTGTGAACGTCAGAGCTAAAAACGTTAAGTGCCTTGCGGCGAAAGTCTTCGTAGCATTCATATAATTCTGAACGAACTTTGATAATATATGTGACTGCGAAACGCGTACAGTCATCAATAAAGATTAGAAAATAGCGACAACCGGTTAGACTTGGTGTCGGCATTGGACCACATATATCACTATGAAATATGAACCTTTTCAAGAGGAAATTTTGCACGTTCAACGATTTTATTTAGATTAAATGGTTGGCGGTGTGCCTTTGCTAGTGAACATGAAGAACATGTAATATCTAGTTGCGATCCTACTCCATCGAGTTCATGATCGATGATCGCTTCATTCTTAGGCAAAGCCTGTAATATACGAAAGTTAGGATGGCCCATTCGTTTATGTAATCGTAAAATGGCTGACTTACCATGAAGGGTGATCAGAGCCGTCGGGTTGCTAGTCGATGTCGACTTCGGACTTGCCATGAATTGGTACAAGTCGGCATGCGTGGCAATTTTGGCCTTCACGCTAAAATGTTGACTCGTATTAATCGCGCATTGCATGCGATTAAAAGAGAAGCGAAAGTCTTCCTTCACAGCCGCAGGCACCGAAAACAAATTGAACTTGATTTCGGGCGCGTAGAGGACGTTGCGCAGCATGAGCGTCTGAGGTCGTCCCTTGGAATCAATGACCTTGAGGGAGATATCACCAATCGCAAGGATCGGGATTTGGTTTTCCCACCCACAGTGATCCAGCCTGTGTAAGGCGTTGTAGTCGTGAACCACGCTTGGTTATACGTCACGTGGCGCGTACAACCAGAGTCGATAGTCCAGACCGGATCAACATCCGTGGAAGTCATTTTGGCTGTCAAACCAAACGTCGACACAGTGGCGGCGGTAATAGCAATCATCGCGCTGTTGTTGTGACGGGACTGATGGTACCCATTGTTGCCTTGATTGAAATTGCTGTTGCCACCATTGTAGCCACCGTTACCATTGTTGTAAGCATCACTGCTACCATTGAAGGTGCGCTGTGGGTTGTAGCCGGAATTACCTTGGCTGTTTCCACGATCGGAATTTCGGTTGCCTTGACCGTATTCACGCTGACGAAAATTACGCCTGCCCCCATTACTATTGCGGTTGGTGCCACGCGAGTATGGGTGTTGACGATTGTTGTGAACATTGGTCGAGTTGCGTCGGGTGCTCATGTTATTGCTCGGCAACTTGAAGTTGGTAGGGATAACCGTATTTGGTTTCACCTGACCAATCGACATGTGCTTCACCAACACACGGCACGTAGCCATCGTGTGGTTTGAGCGATCACAATACGAGCATAAGCGTGGACTGTCAGTGTTCGTACCCACAAGGGCTTGAGCACTTGCAACAGGAGCAGTTGATACCAGAGCACGTTCATTCTGGGTTTCAATACTTTCGGGTGTACCCCGGGATAGCGCGAATCTTTCTTGCGCGAGTTTTTTGGTCACATGGGACTCCAAGTTACTCTTAAGCTCTCGAAGAGGCAATATTTCACGGTTTCCGCGCCAAATGCGCATCTCACTCTCCCACAATGCAGGCATCGCGTTGAAGAGGAACACAGAGAAGACATTATCGTCAAAACTGTTGTTCAGTACGGTATTAAGACCGCTCATGGCGTCTTCGTACTTGAGAATGAACTCTGTCATGCCATCACCTTCTTGGTAGCGAGCATTGTACAGGTAGTTCATAATACCGTAGGGATCACCGTAAGCCTTGGTGCCCTTGTATCGATCGCATATGGCTTGAAAAATATCATAGGCCTTGTCGAAACCCTTGACAATTCTGATATGCTTATCGTCAAGCGTCTTCATCAAGAATGACTTGACTTGAGCATTCAAGCGACGCGTCTGAGCAGCAGCAAGGAGAATCTTGTTTCTCGCTTTGGCTTTAGCCTTTGCCTTGGCTCGCGCCTTGGCTTTTGCTGCTTTTGCTCTTGCCTTGGCAACCTTCCTGGCATTCAGTGTTCCAAAGGATTCAACTTGAGCAGAAGCTGGGAGCACAGGAGTTGCAGGCTTAGAGACATCGTCGTTTCCATCTTGAACTGCCGAATCCTCTATGGTGAGTCGGCGGACGTCGGTCGATGCAACAAAATCTTCTTCATCGTCGTCAAGTTCTTGATCCGGTTCCACATTTTCGTCCTGCGAGTCATTTTCTTCAACATAGTTGGAATCCGAATCTGGATCATCGTCGGTGTCCGAAACCATGTCCTCGTCGTCATCGTCAACGACTGGGTTTAGCTCGTAGTTGGGTCTTCAATGAATTGAAGCAGGTTCTTCCCGTCCAGGTATGCTTGAATCCGGGTCTTCCAGACGTCAAATTTGTCGGACCCGGTCAGGCGAGGAAAATCGGATGAGGTGGAGCTTGGGCTCATAACCTGTTGAAGTGATA
>MIQA02000652.1:0-10027 GCA_001887855.2 Sclerospora graminicola | reverse complement strand
GATGGATTCATCAAATCTCGTTCCTGAGGCAATTTCTCGAGAAACCGAGACGCCACTTCATCCTCCTCATCCTCCTCCTCAACCTCTTGATTCTCCTTTATATTATGCAGCACCTGAGTTCGATCGACATACTTGCCTTCAATACCTAACTGTCGGAAACGAGTGTCCCATAAACTCTTGCACCCTTTGTAAAAGCTTTTTGTTTTCTTTCGGGTAGTCTCTTGAGGATGATGATGCACTTGAAGGAGACGAGGAAATGAGGTATGTAAACTCGAGCCTCTTGTTTGCTCCTTAGTGACAGCTGAAGTGCTGGCCTTATTTCCTATTCTACGAGGTATTTGTGACGTTGTATTCAACAAGTCAATGCTCGAGGGTTTTGGCGCTGGTAGCTTGACAGATTCCTTTGCCTCATTATCCATCCTTCCAAACGATAATATGTTGCAGGGTTTTGTTCAACAGCGACTAAAAATATGAAAGGAGAGTGTTCGTATATATATATATATATATCGTCACACTCTTGAGAGTTTCAAGTGACGGAGACTGGTCCCATCAACACAAGATAAGGAGATCAAGGCTATACAACACGGACGCATTCATCAAAACGGTAGCCGACACACAGCCATAAAAACTCAAAAAGTTGCAACCACAAACGGCGGTCGCACACCTTCTCTCTCATTTCCTACCTTATTAATTCTAGTAAGCGACTATAAAAACAGCGACGGCGCGCTGAATTGATGGCTTTTTCCGCGTCGGGAACGTCTTGGAGGGGAGCGGTAGGAAAAAAGAGGGTTGGGGAGACTGACGGTGGAACGGGGCTGCGGCTATGTGATCGAATTTGATTCTTCTAGTAGATATTGGTGGTACATCTTTCTTTTATTCGGTCAAGCCCATGTTTACCTCTCCTTCGAAGATAGCTGCGGCCGCTGCAAAGCGCTCTGCCTGTTCCTGCTGAAGCTCCGTCATGGTCATCAGAAAAGACGGTTCCTGTTGGTATTTCATCATCGCAGCCTGGAGCACCTCGCGTGTAAGTCCGTGCTTGGCATGGATTTCGGCCGATAGATTGTCTGCGCGTTTAACATATCTCTGATTGATAGCCTCTTCCTTCTTGTCTGGGTTAAGTTCCTTCACCTCTAGACAAACTTCCTCCATGGCCATGTTTAGGGATTCCATGGTTTCCTGCATGATCTCAATGAACTTGGTAAGCGTGAGCTCGGCAGGGACTTCAACGTCACTGAAACCACCACCCGTCATCACACGATAGAGTTCCTGCAGCTTGGCTACAGCATTAGCTACATCCTTGTCGTTTTCCTCTTCAAAATACTCAGTAGCTACTTTCACTTCGTCCTCTGTCGTCTGAAATTTAGCATACACTTGTGATTCAATGGCTTTCATGGCCTCTTCAAATTGGCCCATAAGATACGACGCCAGCTGATCTTCAGGCAATGAACGTCCACTCTGCGATGATTCTTGACGAATCTTGGCTTCGAGTTTAGCCAGTTGCATCTGTAAAAAAAATTGTTATTTAGCGCTATAACGTACACATCTACTACCAACGAGAGGACAGAACAAAACGTACCACAACTTGACCCATCTGCGTGCAAATGGTCTCTAGAATACTAAGCAATTGTTCCTTCTGAAGGTTTGGTACTTCACGGACGTCATCTTCTTTTTTTGTACTTTCCTTACCATCCTATAGAAATTGAACGAATTAAACATTGCAATAATTGTTTAGCATGATAACGGTTTTGTGAACCAACAGACGGCAGTCGACGCAATCAAGTGGCGATGAACGTACACAGGATTTATCTTTACGTGTGAGTGTGAAGACGAGAAGGGCGGCGGCTGCAACGGCAGACACGCCAGCAATTACAAGGGGCTTGGACACATGCATTTTGAGGGGAGAGGATGTTCTTGTTTGTGAGTGGTGAGGGCCAATCAAGTAGTAGTGGCCGACGACACGTTTTGGCTCGTCTGTGAACACATGAGGGTACAGAAAGCGACATCATTACGGTTTTCGTACTATTCCAGTCCTAAAGCGTCCGTTTGTCCTAAATTTCCAATATATCACTTTTAGGCAATACTAGTTCGAACAAAAGAAGTTACATTTTAAAATTACTCTAAATCCAGGTGTTTGCTTGCTCGCCGCTAGCATTACGGTAATCACCTTCTTTTTTGTGGATACATGTAATTTGAACTTTAGTGCTGACACCATGGCAATATTCAATTGTCAATTTGGGAAAAAAAAAAAAAAAAAAAAGTTCCGAATTTGGCAGATAGACCACACTTGCTAATAAAGGCAAGGTTCCGAACTAACAAGCAAACCTAAGAAACTCTACACGAGAAATGACAGCGTCGGGTAAGAACCCGAACGAAGTAAGGAAACCGCCGGATAAACCTAGTGCAAAGGAGGCAGAAGTTTATCCGCAAAAGGGGGAGACGAAGGTAGAAGAAATGGAAACCAGCGGAGAGGAAACGGAGTTGATCGAAGAAGTGGACGAAGTAGTGCTGGAATCGCAGAATTCGGAGGTAGATGAAAATATGGAGAGTTCTTCACTGGAATTGAAGGAAACGGGTGAAAGTGGAAAGATATCGGAAAGGAGTAAGGGACAGGATGAGAAAGTTAATACATCGGAGGGAGACACTTCTGAGATCCAAGAAGGTGGAGTAAAGGCGGGTCAAGACGACGAGGAACATGGAGGCACAGTAACACCAAAAGTGGTACTCGATCAGAATGATCCCGGAACAGAAGTGGTAGTGGAAAAAAAAGGGCCAAATGAACACTCCGGATGATTTGGCGCAGGTGCTGACCCGAGCACTAACGGACGCGGATCAGGTCAGGCCACGCCTCCAGACCTGGCTGGACGTAGTTCAACAATTGTTTAAACTCCTTTTTCCCAAATTTAAAGGAGGTCCCAGTAAGGAAGTAAGTCAGAGGAAAGAGAAGCGCCGGAACGAGGCACAAGGGGGAAAGAAGACACCAAATCGAAAATGGGTAGAGCTTAAACAAGGGGAACTCGAGAGACTCCTTGATCTTTCGAATTAGTGGTTATCAAGCACTCACTGGACTGGAAGGTCTGGAAAAGCAAGACAGCGGCAGCATGTTCAATGGCAATGAAAAGCAAACAACCACTGGAACATGTCTTAGCAAGGATGGTAGGAAGCTGTCAAGTTGAAGTGGCAGTTCAAGGAGAAGGGGTTTTAAAAGGATGGCTGAACAAGGTAACAGGTAATGCGCCGGTCGTGCAATCGTGCGTAAATGGTGTGGGGGATTACCTATTCAATCCGGCGATTTACTCAACTGAGAGAGCAGCAGCTTTGCGAAAAGTGTGTGGGAGGGAATGGACGGGCAAGGACAAGAGAACATTTCGAGATGGAACTCCAGAAGAGTGGATCATCGTCCAAGGATTAGCGGAGGGGACTATTTTAGCAAGAATACTCCCACAATTTTTAAGACAAATAATGACGTCAAAGGATCGATTAAGATTAGTGCTAACTATAAGAGTAAGAGTTGAAGGCTGTCTGGTGATGGACCTACGCGGAGAACAGGCAATCAAAACAGCGTTTCAAAGTACTAAGAGTATACAAGAAAGTATCTCAACGGCAGCGACAGCACGAGGAATGGTGAATGGAAAATTGTGGGAAATGTTGTCCAAAGTAAAATCCATCAGCTACAACCAGTCGGAGCACACGCTGCATATATATTTTTTAACACGTGAAATAGCGAAAAGGTATGCGGGGGTCACAGTCCCATACCATAAGCAAGTGCACGGAGTTCGTAATCTGCATGAGAAAGAGCCGGAAGAGGAGAAAGTCTGGAACAGGAAAATTGCAGGAAATGGAACCGGAATGGGGTTCCACCCGGAATATGTAATAATCATGCGGAACGTCACGCGCAATGTGGATATCATGAAACTGCATAGTTATTTACAGGAGATAATCCAGGCAGAATTCAGGTTCGAAGAATTGGACAAAGGAAGCCCACTATCTGCCACGTCACTGGACTGGGAGATAGTGGTGGATGCGAGTGGATGCCCAGCGAAACTAAGGGGCATTGAAAGAGTATTGTGGTGCGGAACGTTGTTCCTACTTGAACACCCGACCACCAGAGGAAGAATCCACTGCATGCGTTGTGGTGGAGCAGGTCACCAACGGCGTGGATGCAAGTTATCTGACGAACAATTAAAAGAAAACAATTGCTTAGTAGTGTCAGTGGAGGAAGTGGAAATTATTGACTCACCAGAGCCGATATTTGCCAGCATGGAAGCTCTACGAGAGGAGGTCCGACAGAATTGTCGGCAACAGGATGAGCGTCAGGAGAAGCGACGAAGTAAGGATAAGGCACCGACAGCGAGCCAGCGGGAGCCGGAGGCAACCGAGACCACTGAGAAGGCTTCAGAAGAAGCTGACGACAGGGCCCAGGACACAGCAGAAGAGGCTGACGAGAAATCTGAAATGAAGCCTCAAAATGGAAATGATCAATGGATCACAGTGAAGCGAAAATCACGAGGCCATGAGAAATCAGACAAGGGTAACTCAATTGATGGAGCTAAGGAGGACCCGGGTAGGGACGAACCGGTTACTGAACCGGTGAACGAAAGAATTGGTACTGGGCAAGACAATAAATCAAGGCCCAAAAAGAAACCAAATATCACCAAAACCCAACCCGGGTCGGGTTTGGTGACCCGTCAGGTCAAATCGGACACACCCAGCACGACCATATCAGAAGGGACAGTGAGACTTAGCTCAGCAGCGGACCTACTGACTATTGAGAATGCAGCTAATGATGTCCTATCGAACTTAGGTGAGCAAGTGGAAGACAAGGAAGGACCTATCCAGAACTTTGTATGGGAGGAGTTGGAAGCTAAGCCACCTAAAGGATATACACTTCGAGAAGCTCTGGTAGCCATGGGGCTACAAAAGGTGCAAACACCACCAACAGGTAACTGTCAGGCCTACAGTATAGTTCAAGCATATTTTGATTCATCCCTGCGAGCACACCCCGAAATTTTGGAGGAAGCGACGAAGAATCTAAAAAAAGGCTGTGTGGCACGTGGAATGATGGACTTCCAACTCAAGTACCCACCAGGCATTCGAAAACAAACACTGAGGAGTCTGGGCCGTGGCTATGATAGAATGACAGGGCGGCAGTCGGAGACGGAGTTCAGAAGGTATCTCGAAGACTACGGAAGTAGCCCATCCACGTTGGACACGACGGTAAGCTGTAAAATGTGGGGCAGTAACGACACTTTGGGGTGTATCGGAACAATGCTTCAGAGACACATCTTTGTTCTAAATGAAGATGGCAGGGGAAGATCACAGGGAGCAATTCATTACGCGCCAGAAACTAGGATGGCCCAGCGCAAGAAGTATGCCACGTGTGGCGAATATCCCATGACCATGGAGCAGTGCGTAAAAAAAGTAAAAGCATTGAAACAAATGGCTATACGGGGAAAAGGTAAAATGCCATTAGTCATACATTTCAAAGCAGCGCATTATTACGCGTATACGCATGGGTGGAGGTCCAAAACAGGTGTAACACACATGGAACAGTCGGCAGGGCGAGATGGGGATGCGAATATGGCAGATCCGACTGAAAGACAGCTGGTTCAGCGGGAGGAGGAAACGCAGGGAGACGAAACGTCGCAAGCTCCACAATTCCTTCATTCGCAAATCGAACAGCTCCTGTCGGAAGGGCAGTCAGGTACAGAAGCTGTATTGCATTTCCTAATCGATACCGTTACATACCTGCCCGTAGGTAATCAAGAGGAGCTTTTACAGGTAAATTTGAGAGATCCGCGGATAAGGCAGTTCTTCGCAGAAACCTATGAAGTCAGAGAAGAGGTGTTAGCACAGTGGCATCAACTGACTCAGGAGGCATACAAAATGACGAACTTCCCACTACGAGGCATCTTGGACGGATGTTCAGGTAAACAGGATGAAGTGATGCAACTGGAGGCAGCTGAAACCAGTCCAGAGTCACCCATTCCGGATGCAGAAGCGACTCGTTTACGAAAAAAACGAGCGGTAGCAGAAACCTATAGTCATGAACAAGAATCAGCACAGACACAAGCGGAACCAGTGAAGAGAGAGCTGTTTGAGGAGTTCAATGCGACAATGACGGAGACAGAGGAGCGAGGGGAAGAGGAACCAGAATGGGCACGAGTCTGGAGTACAATGGAAGTGGTTTGGAATCATCACCAAGGGACTGCATTTCCTCATGTGGCAGCAGGAGAGAAGGTTTGGAGACTGGCAGCGGCGAAAGAAGGAGTAGCGATCATTCAATTATTGGAATGTTTCAGCCATCCACACAGAATCATCGAAGGTTTGAGCACGGAAGTCTTACACATACTGACGCGTCATTGGTGGACAGAATGCTGGGAGATCCTATGCGCAAACCGACAGGGTCACGAGTATTCACAGGAGTTCACCGCAAGGGTGACGGACTGGTACAACAGAGTTAAGGCAGTAACGAATATGCAGCAAAAAGAAGCGATCAGACACAGCAGTGACGATTGGAACTTTATCCGAGACAACAAATATGCAGGTAAGTATATGTGGAATCTGTGTGCACCACATAACAAAAAGATCTTCGCATACATGGCAATGTGTGCCAATACATATCACACCCAAATAGCGGCGACTGTAGGGGAAGAGGCTATGCCAAAAGAAGCGATCAATGTGAAGCTGGACAGACTGGAACGGGCACAGAGGGCAATTCCACGAATGACGGCACTCACCAAGAGATTAGCGGAAGAAGACGCGTCGGTATGGAAGGACTTCGCAGCATTCTTCGCATCGACACTAACATCTGTGGAACAGCCAATAGACATACCATCACAGGACGAGGCCGCCCGGGGAATGACTTGTGCGGATCCCCTGATCCTCTACTAAGGGCAACGAGATGATGGACGGCTATCACCAAGAAGTGCAACGGTTAGCCAACGAAATGGATGCGTATAGCCGGCAAGTGATGGTGGAGAATGCGATTAACAAAGCAGGGGGAGATACTAACCTAGCTTTAGAATCAGAAGCTACTTCGGTAAGTATTACGACGCAGAATGTAAGGGGTTTTAAGATTGAATCCCGCCTGGAATGGCTGCAAGCATGGCGAAACAAGCCAGCAGGGAGGAGGGCAGACTGTACACTCATCCAGGAAACACATATAACGACAACAGAAGAGGCAGAAGAGGTGACCCGCATCTGGGAGCGTATGTGGAACTACAAAGGGCAAGAAGGGAGGTTGGCATATTGGAGTGTATCAAATCTCAAGACAGGTGGAGTAGGGATTCTACTAACACCGGAGCATGGGAGGAAAGCACGTCCCTGGAAGGCCTGCCAGTGGAACGAGCGGGTGATTGCCGTGGAGTTGGAACATTGGAAGATAATAAATATCTATGCACCTGCGGATACTAACACTAACCGTTCTCAGTTTTATAAAGGTATAGGTCAATGGTGTGATGGTGCGGATGAAGACGTAATCTTAGCCGGAGACTTCAACTGTGTAGAAGCGCCCCAGTTAGATCGACGAGCACCCGGAAAAGCAGTTAAGACTGAATGCAAGGAACTCTCTCGATTAATTGCGATAAACGGCTGGTACGATGCGGCGTTAGCTCAATGTTCTGCCTGGGATGTTGAGGGGATATCGGAAAGTTTGGATTTCACCTTTTGGCGAGGCGAAGCGGCAAGTAGGTTAGATCGCATTTATATCCCAAGTCAGAGGTATGACTGGGTGGAATGCTTGGTCACATGCACGCCGGAGGTAGCCTCAGATCATGAAGAGGTATCGACAGTATTGAGAGAACCGAAGAGGCGGCACTCACTAAAGAACCTTCAAAAGTTCCGACTACGGTACCCAGTGGCTGGAGCAAATCGCAGCAGAGTAATTGAGGAAGTAATTGACGAAGTACGGAAAAGCAGAGGTGAGACGGCACAGCCACATGTAGACTGGGATAAACAAGTGCAATATTGGACGGCAGCAGTAATGAGGGTGCGGAAACGGGTGCGTCAAAGACGAAAACGAAAGGCGGTGCAATTGACGCAGGCTTTATTTGGAGTGGGCACCTCGCGATCTCAGATAGTAGGAGTAGCAGCAAATGAGGCAGTGACAGAGAACCAGGTAAGGCATGGCCGGAAACTAAGGCGAAGCATGGATTCAATGAGATGGCTGTTTCGACGTACAGCGGTGTGGGAGAGCAACCAACAGGTATCTGCAATCACGGTGCCTGGATCAAAAGGGCAAGGGTTGCCTATGAAGAGCATCCCAGATAAATTTGCATGGGTATGGAGATCAGTTCTCAGTCGCAGACACAGTCAAGTGGAAAACAATACAATGGAACAGTGCATGGATAGTTTTGTTAAGTTCCCGAAGGACAGACGAGTGACAGAAAGGGAAAATCAAGCGCTAATGGAACCGATTGATGAAGAAGACATCAAACAAGCCATAAGAACTTTAGAGAGGAGAAAAGCGGGGGGCCCAGACGGGCTCAACAACGACTTCTATAAAGATTTTGCAGACGAGGTGATTCGGGATTTATGTTTGGTAAGTAATGCAATCCTTCAAGGAGAGGATCCACCAAAGACGTTTTTAGAGGCGGTGATAATACCACTTCGAAAAAAGGGTGATTCTGACAACGCGATGGACTACAGACCGATTTCGTTACTGCAATCAAGTTACAAAATTTTCGCCAAGGTGTTGGCAGCGAGACTACAACGATTCCTAGGGAGGTTAATTGGCGATACACAGCAAGGGTTTGTACATGGCAGGAGAATGGACAGGGCGGTTGTGTTGATGATGGATATGTTAGAACATTATAGTCACGAACCAAAGTTGAAGAGTGCTGAAAATAGCGGTGGAGTGTTGATGATAGATTTTGCCAAGGCATATGACACTATCGATCGTGAATTTCTCATGGTGGTATTAAGGAAGTTTGGTTTCTCACAATGCTTTATTGATATCATGAACAACATACACCAAGGCACGTTGGCTCGATTTCTCGTTAATGGTGAACTTTCAGAGGCAATACCAGTAGTTTCGGGCATCCGGCAGGGATGCCCGTTAGCGCCGTTACTGTTTATTCTTGCGGTGGAGCCACTGGGAATGGCTATCTCACAAGACTCGGAGTTAGAAGGCATAACGATTGGTAATGCCACATTGAAGTGGGAACAAAGATTTTCAGCATTCGTGGACGATTCAACTATCTTTTTTTGAGAAGGGAAACAAATGAAGAGAGCACTGGACATTGTGGAAAAGTTTGGGCAGATGTCTGGGTTAAAGATGCAGAAGGCGAAGAGTCATGTGATTTTGTTGGAAACGGAAGTGTACCCAGCAGACTGGTACACGGTACCGGACTTGCAACCGGGAGCATCGGTACGATACCTCGGATATCAAATAGGGAATTCTTCACTCAAGGAAAAAAATTGGGCGGGACGAATCAGAGCCATACAACGGCGTCTGCTAACGGCTACGAAATGTGGAACGTCAGTTGATAAAAGGGTGACACTCTTCAACGCAATAACGATGTCAGCTATCCTCTTTACGGCGAAAGCGTACTTACCATCGGAAGAAACTCTCCGGGAACTAGTAGCATTACAAAAAAGGTATCTATGGAGTAAAACGACAGACACTGAGCGAGGGCGTTACAAGATCTCGCCACTGTTGCTGTTCACTCCGAAGAAAGCAGGTGGATTGGGTCTAATCTCAATTCCTGCAGCGTTGCATACATTAGTGGTGAAGGAAGCTACGATGTGGTTGTTGGAGCCAATTGATCGCTACAACACGGCCTGGAGAAACTGGACGCAGTTATATGCATGTAGAAAGGCTAACTTTTGGTTTTCTTATTATGATACAGGTCAGAAGGAGCACAGCAAGAACAGAGGAAGTGCGGCAGGGATGATAAGTGGATCGATAGCGGAAACATTAGGACCTTCAGTGGAAGAGGGACACGTTCTGATGAAGTTCGTCGAGGCACATCTGCCTAAACTAAAGGAGAAGTGCCCAACACAAACACGAGATCCGGCGATTGGAGTG
>MIQA02000649.1:0-12832 GCA_001887855.2 Sclerospora graminicola | reverse complement strand
ATTTATCCTATATCCAATACTCCCTTTTGTGTAACCTACCCCAAATAACACGGCTGTCCAGTCATGTGCGTTACCCAAAGTAGCCCGGCTAACTCCGACTTTGTGTACCAACCCTTCCGGTACACCGAACCCATCTGGTACCAGTCCGAATGGTACATTGTACCCGGCCGGCTCAGCCGGATGGCCATTCATCCGAGCCCCTTGGCCGCTGACGCTAGCAATTCCTCGGCAGATTCTCATACGATCCGGGTGCCTCCTTCATCCACTAGAACAATCATCTTCTTTCAGGATCCTTTCACTCATACTTTCTGAATTAGCCCGTCGCCGATCTGTCACCCGGCCGTCCAACACCCGTGACCTTAGTGTCCGCTTAGCCCGCCTGTTCGACTATCCACGCCCTTTGTCATGCCCGCCAGCCTGATTTCCAGCCTGGCGCCGCCCGGACGCTCGCAGGTGCGCCTGGCAGCTCCCAGATCGCGTCTTCTTATAGACCGGTCCGGGCATCCGGCTAAGGGCGACATTTCAGCCAATCCGGTGCGGGCATCCATCATCATTAGTCCGTTAATTTCTGGAGCACTTCACCACAGCCGCCCCTGAGCCTTGTCGCAGCCGCACAACGGTTGAGGCACGCGCTCATCACATCTCCCACACTTTGACTTTCACCGCCCCTATGTCTGACCGTGACAGCGCTCTCATCGGTCCCATGCCGGGCCACTCCCCGGCCAATACGCAGCCATCGGCTGTAGGCCCGGATGCCCATCCGGCCGGTCCAGAGCGTCGCCCAGGGCAGCCCGACGTGGCTGCCCTGCAAGCTCAAATCGCTGCGCTAACCACTCACGTAGCCAGCCTAGAGCAAGCTAACACCGAGTTGGCTGCAACCGCCCGGCTGGCTAGTCAGCAAGCGGATGAATCCCGGGTCCGGGAGGTTCTGGCTACCTTCCAATCCCGCGACCGCATTAGCCGACTGGAAAGTGAGAAGGTCGACCTTCTCCAAGCGAGAGATCGCCTCCAACAGCAGTCGGACTCACAGCGCGTCCTGAACCAGAAGGCCTTAGCTGCCTTGAAGATCCAGAGTAAGTACCTTTCGTCTATTCAGGTTCGTCTCTCCACTCACTCACTCCGTGTATGTCCTCAGACCAAAACGTCATGAACCTCCGCGTCTTGATGGTCGAGTCTTTTCAGACCGCGCGCGAGTTGACGGCTCGCTACGATAGCTATATTAAACTCTCCAAACGATTGGAGAGTTCGCAGCTAGAGCTGGGCAATTTGGAGTTTCGCCGGATCCGGCTCGCCAAGAAGCTGACGAAATATCAGAAGGCGCTATACCAGTCGGCCAATGCATCGCCCGACCTCCAACGCCGAATCCGGGAGCTTGAGGCCGCGTACACTGAAACCCAATCGGGTGTGAGTGAAGCCCGGGAGGCGTTTACCCAGCTTGCGGAGGAGCGCGCGGACTGCCTGTCCTCTCTCAAGGAAGATCGAGCTCGGCTAGCCGCTTCGGGTGCCCGGGTGGGGCGTCTAATGAAGGGCCCTGCCCCCATCCGGGAGGCTATTAGGCACCTCCTTGACTTAGCTTGTCCGCGAGACCCTGATCCAGCCGCTTCCGCCACGCCACTTCTCTCGTCAGCCGCTGGTTCCGCCACGGCCGTCCGGACATCCAGCGCGGAGGCGTCCGCCCCCGGATCGATGACCGGTGGCACGGGAAAGGCTTCTCGTCGACGGATTTGGGATACTTCTCAAGACCCTAACCCGCCGCCAGTGCCAGCCGGCGAGCAGGCGGCTTCTCTCTCGTCCACTGAAGATTCGTCTGCGCATAAGGGAAAACGTCGGTCCAGCCGGGCTGCGTCGCTCCGCGGCCCCGTGGCAGCCAAACGGCCTAAACGGTCCGCCGTGCCGGTGAGCGCGGCTCTAGGTCATGGGGACAGCGGGCCGGGTCCTAGCCCCACTTCGATCTCGGCCCCGCCGGCTTCTGGGAAGTCCTCCCATCGTCCTCAAACACTACCAGATCTTCGTCGAAAGCTTCGTCTGCCCCGGCTCTCCTTAGTGTCTCCCCTCATGATCCCCAAGGCCCGTCTACCGCCTCTCCCGATGGAGAGGGAGCGCCCGACCTACCGGAGATGAACTATGATGAGGTCGCCGCTGAGGGCCTCGAGGAGTTACCTTCCCCGGACCCCTTCGTATTCGACGAGAACGAGTCCAAAGAATCCTCAGAGGAGTCCCCTCCGTTGTGGATCCCCCGCCGGAAGGTTATGACGGCCCTCGAACTGGCTGCGGCTATTCCCTGGTCAAAGGCGCAGTTGGAAGGCCTACGTATCCAAGACCTCACTAGTGCCCTTGTCACCAAGGCGTTGACTCGCCCGCCGTTGTGGATATTCCCGCCGGCCCTCGCTGTGCCCAAGGCCGAGGACTGGGATGCCAAGCTAGTGGCGATTGAGCCGCTGAACGCAATCTTGTCCCGGAAACCCTGGGCCATACTGGCGACAAAGATGCCGGACATCGGTCTGCCCCATGTCGGCTGGTTCGCAGACTTTCGGGAAGTCTGCAAGGGGTACCTCTCTCGGCATGGGCAATCCATCTGGGAGTCGACCCATCACCTTTTCATTTCCATTGCCGCCGGGCGCGAGTCCCCCGGGCTAGCTAAATACCGGGCCGACCGCAAGAACCGTCGAAACCGCGCGACTGAGGGCTGGACTAAGCTCTGCAACTTCGTGGTTGACGGAATCCAGCACGGCCACTGCGACTTGGATATTTTTCTCCACCCTATCATGCTACATCTGGCCAACCGCCGGGTGGAGAAAAGCGGGAACTCGGCCGAAAGCGGGACTTGGTATCCAGGATTGGGTCGGCGTCAGGTTACCACTCTCCAAGCTTCGCTCGATGCGCTCGATCAACAAGATCCGTGGCGCAACCAGTTCCGGCAGGACCCCGATCGTCACCCTGGCCTCCGCGTGCCCCGACTCCGGAACAAGTTCTGCTGAGCTTCGCCAGGGATGACCCACGAGGCTAGCCTTGTATACTCTTATCTTCTCCATTCATTACTGGCTATTAACCTCGATAATACACTTTTCTTTCCATTTTTTACGTAAGTAACCACTTGCTCATCTTTCTCGTCCGACATCTCCCATCCGGCACCATACTAATTCGAAGATAACTCCGGAAAACCGATCCATCCGGCACCATACTGATTCGAAGATAACTCCGAAAAAAACGATCCATCCGGCACCATACGAAGATAACTCCGAAAAACTGGTCGGACCAGACTAGCTTCCATCCGCCGATTGCTCGGCTGAATGGTGTCAGTTGGTCCGGCCGTGCCTGTTGCCCTGGAGCCGGGCGGACTAATTCTCTGCCTCACCTTCTTCGTGGGTTTGCATGACCCCGAAGCGGTTTCGACTCGCCCGCCGGCGATCGAACTCTCTCATTAAAGCTCCACAATTTAAATCCAGTTCGTCCACCCACGACCGCTCCTCGCAATTTTTCCACTGCACGAGAAACTCTCTGTGGATCCGCCCGAATCGGGTTTTCCGTCCGTTCCGGATGTCCAAAATTCCTTCTACTTCGTACTCATCCGGGTCTAACGGCTTGTCCCAGCTGTCCTCCGGCAGTAGAGCTTCATCGAAATCCAGCCGGTCGCTTTCCCCCGTAAGGCGTGTATTCGGGCGGTCCGGGAAATGCTTAACCAACTTCAACTTGGAAACATGTACTATTGGGAAAACGCTATATTCCGTGCCGGCCGTGACAAGCTTAACTGCATGATCTCCGACCAGTTCTGCTACTCGGAAGGGGCCATGCCACATATGCGCCAACTTCCGAGCATAGCCTTCTTTGACCCGATCCAGGTACAGCCACACCCGGGAGCCGGGCTCGATGCCGTGTTCCCTGGCGCGGTCGTTATTTTGATCGGCGCGGTCCTTGATTGCTTTTCGGAGGCGTTCGTTCACTTGTTCCCTCGCCAGTGAATAGTGGCGTTGCACTTCCATCCTCCAGCGACGGGCGTCTCTGTCCCGGCTTCTGGTGCACCCTATTGGTATGGCGGCTTCTAAAGTGGATCGGGGATCCCATCCGTAAGCCAAATAAAATGGGGTGTCGCCCCTTACCCGATCGTACGACGAATTGAGAGTGAAAACCATCTCTCGGCATATTCGTCCCAGTCGCACTGATCCGCCTCTACCACATACATCTTGAGGGCTCTGGTTAGAGTCTGAACCATCCTTTCGGCCTTTCCATTCGCCTGCGGGCGGTAAGCCATAGTGGCGCTCTGTTTCTGTCCTAAGATCTTATTGAAGGCTCGGAATACGTCTGCCATAAATCCGGGCTCCCTATCGTGCCGGATGACCTCGCTCGCCCCGAAACGCCTGAACACACATTCCTCGTAGCTTTGCGCAACCTGTTGGGCGGTACGGGTGGAGCTGGCCTTTGCTATGACCAGCCCGGTAAACAAATCCGTCCAGATCAGCAGCTCTGTGTACCCATTTCGAGATTTGGGTAAGGACGGGATATGGTCCATCGCAATGACTTGAAAAGGATAGGTGGCCTGTATATTCCCAGGCGACCGCCCTCTAATGGTCGGCCGGCCTTTCCCTGTTTCGCAATCCGGACAACTCCCCACGTAAGCCTGAACGCTACGGTAAAGCCCCCGCCAGTGGAAATGTGCCTTAATCTTGTGATATGTCCGGCCGATGCCCTGATGTCCCCCTTCCAAGCTCACATGATAATGATGGAGGATATCCGGCTGCAGAGTAGTGGGTACAACTAGCCGAGCGGATCTATCTCTCTCGATCTCCGGCTGGTCGGCGTCTCGGTAGAAAAACAGTAGCCCGTTTTCGTCCACTTCATAATCCGGGGCCAGCTTGAAGCATTCTTTAGCTTGTTCGGCTGTCAGTTTATCCACGTCTCCGTTAAGGTATGCCTTGAGATCTACTATCCACTCTTCCTCGTCCTGCGCTTGGAGAATCCGCTCTGCTCGCAACTGTTGAACTATCCCTTCGTTCATTGTTTCTGGGGATAGTGAGCCAGCGGCTGAAGAACGGCGCTTCTGCGATCGGGTGACAGCGCTCACCCGGATTATCTCCTCCGTGTTGGCCGGATGGATAACCTCGGGCAGCCGGTTGATCTCCGTCAGATCTGATAACAGAGCTGGATCGGAGACCGTTACCCCTACGTTGTCGCGCATGGCCAGCGTGGCCAAGTGATCTGCGCTCTTATTCCAGTCTCGTTTGACGTGCAACAATTCGTGCTCCGGCCATCTCCGCAAGGCGGACATAACCCGATCATTTAACAATCTCAGCCGGGGCGCCTTGCAATCTATCTCTCCTGTGATTTGCCGGATCACTAGGTTGGAATCACCACATATGATGATCCGCCCCTGTGTCCGGCCAGCCAACAGATCTAGGCAAAGCAACAGTCCTCTATACTCCGCTTCGTTCACCGTGATGCCAGGCGTGAAATCCGAGGCGGCCGCGACCACTTTCCATTCGGGCAGCTTCCACACAATGGCACTATAGGCCCCGACCCCTTTCTTTACACTCGCCGACCCATCGAAACTCAAAACCATTAGTTCCTCCGTGGGTCCCACTGTTGGCGGCGGTAATACGATAGTTTGTCGAGGCTGCTTCCGAGGCGCGATCGCTATCAGTGCTTCCTCCACTTCTGCCCTGGGGGTAATGCTGGCAGCCAGTGTGCCCAGTATTTCCTCTTCCCCTTTAGTACACTTAATCACTTCGAGGGACCACTGAGACAGCAGAGCCGCCCATCTCCCCAGCCGGCCGTCAATTCCATTCGCCGTCAGGAGCCATGATAGGGTCGACCGTCTAGATAGTACTTTGATAGGTCGAGACACCAGCATAGTATAACACACATCCAAGATCCGCAATAGAGCCAAAACTTCTTTATCCACCAATCCGTAATTGACTTCATTAACTTTCAGGGTCCGGCTGGTGAAGGTCACGGGACAGTACACTCCGTCATGATCTTGCACGAGAGCGGCCGAGATGGCCCACTTGTTAGCGTAGATGATGACCACCGGAGTCTTATTAACATCAAAATGTTTCAGGACCGGTGTGGTCGCCATCTTCGCTTTTAACATACCAAAGGCCACCATCGCTCGGGTCATGTGGTCGTCCGGGCCAGCCGCGCCTGGGTCCGGCGGCCGGCCGTCTGTCGGGGCAAAAAAGGGCGCCTTCTCATTGGCCGAAATAGCTAAAAAGGGCGCCTTCTCATTGGCCGAAATAGCTAAAAAGGGTGCCTTCTCATTGGCCGAAATAGTTAAAAAGGGCGCCTTCTCATTGGCCGAAATAGCTGGCCCGGCTTGCGTTTCCGCTTGCATATCCTGCTCTCTCAACTTATGGTAATCCACCTCCCGCAACTCATACAAGACCGCCGCATAGACTGCGAAATCCTCGATGAACCGACTGTAATAATTCAGGCTGCCCAAAAAGGATTGCATAGCCTTTAGGGATCGCGGGAAAGGCAGATTACTCAAGGACTCCAAATCCTTCGGGTTAGCCTCCAATCCGGCAATCGAAACTTGATGACCCAAATAGGTCACCTTAGTCTTTCCCCAGAAACTCTTAACCACACTAATCGAAAGATTCCACTTTTCACACGTAATCATCAACTTCTCCACTTTGTCACACAGTAAATCCCAGGTAGTTGCCGTAACGAGAATGTCATCAATGTAAGACCGCCGCCCCAAAACTGAAGGTTTTGGGTCGGGGTCCGGGTCACCTTCGGCGAACACATCCCCGACCAGAGCCGGATCTTGATCCGCCTTGATCTTGAAGTGTCCGTACAGCGCGTTATCTATCAGCCGTTGATAAATCTGTGGGGCATTCTTCAGACCGAACGGCATCCGATTCCACTCGAACAACCCGAAGGGCGTTACGAACGCAGAGATCTCCCGTGCACGATCGGTCATAGAGACCACCCAGAATCCGCTGGCCATGTCCAATGAGCAATACCACAAAACTTTATCCAAGTCCTCCAGCAGGTCGTTTATCAGCGGCATCGGGTAAATCATCAGCTTAGTCAGCCGGTTCACCAGCCGGTAGTCAATGCACAACCTTATATCCACCCCATTCTTCTTAATAATAATTACAATGGGCGATGCCCATGGCGAGGTGGACGGCTGAATTATCTTGGTGGCCAGCAAACCCTTGATAAGCTCTGACAGCTTTTCCCGATACTGGGGGGCGACTCTTCGGCATCTCTGTGCAACCGGCTTGGCGCCTCCCACATCAATATCACATACCGCCCCATGGGCGGCCGGAGGAAGTGCGTTCCCTGGTCCGATCAGCAGATGTCGTCTTTTCCATATAATATCCTTCAATCTGCTGATCTCCTCCGGGGTGTTCACATCCGGGTCTCCCACTTGTAGATCGTCGATAGTGACTGCTGGGGGGCAGGGGGTCACCTCAGGTAGCACCGCCATCTGATCTTCCATGCCTTCAACATATAGCTCGCCCCCTTCATGAATGCAGACTTGGTCGGCTTCGGCTGTTCCGGGCTCTTGATCGGCTGGCTGGGCCGATCCGCCTTCGGCTATTTCCGAATTCTGATCACCCGGCTGGGCCGATCCGCCTTCGGTTATTTCCGAATTCTGATCACCCGGCTGGGCCGATCCGCCTTCGGTTATATCCGAATTCCGCTCGGCCGGCTGGGTCGATCCGCCTTCGGTTATTTCCGAATTCCGCTCGGCCGGCTGGACCGATCCGCCTTCACCTCGGTCGTCAAACCATCTGTCGACGGAGTTGACCGCATATGCAACTCTGCTTGGTCCTTTCTCCCGTCCCTGTCGTTCGTCCGTCTTCCTCTGAGTGGGCAAACCAGTTCCGCGATCGGGGCGTAGCCTCGGCCAATACGTTCAGCCGGATCCGGCGACGGCCGGCTCCGCGTCAATATTTTAGAAGGGGTCCGGTACTCGGGTTTAGCCACCATCGGCGTCTGGTCCTCTTCTAATTCTTCCTCTTCGCTGACCAGATCGGTGGTAGCCTGAAAAGCCAGGTTTGGCCACTCGATATAGCGTCTTGAGCCAATAGTGACATAGCCCGGCCGGCGGGGCACCTTGTCCTCGGCCAGCCACATTCCAATAATCACATCTTCATGCAAGGTGAGGGGCTTTTCAGAGATGTTGGTCACGCTTATAGAGTTGAGATGACCACCCCCTTTAACAAACGATGGTACCCAGCACTCGCCCCTTGTCAGCCATAACTTACTCCGCCGGTCGTGCGGTCGTAACATTACTTCCACCGCTTTTCCCACTGGCACCGTTACAAACTGACCTAACTTGAGGAACTGGACGTGGGTGCCATATAAGGGCCGCCGGCCGGCCAGCTGGATCTGTACCTCGTCCGGCAACGTCAATGTTCCATGCGATAAGTCCAGCCGTATACCGGCCGGGACCATAAAATCCATGCCCAAAATTGCATCCTGCCCGGCCAGCTTGCCTACCCAGGCGGTAAAGTAATATACCAAAGACCCAGCTAACGCAATCTTGACTCTTGTCCTTCCTTGGGTCATGTATGAACTTTCTCCAATGCCGATACATTCCTGCCGCTTCGTCTCGTCTATCTCACACCCCACCTTACGAGCAAAGGTGGTGTTTACGATAGACACTTCCGCGCCAGAGTCGAACAGCATGGTAGCTTTCTGGTTATTGATTTTCCCATCCGCCTTGCCTGCTTGAACCATTTATCCGGCGAATGATACTTCCAATAACCTCGCGACTCGCCAGGTAACAGGTTTAATTCCATTCGCACTTCAGACCGGGAATACTCATCCGTCCGTATACTGCTCACCAGGAAGGGGTCAGCCGTGCCGGCCGGGGACCGGATGACGTAATCGTCAAACTTACATGTATTGTCGGTTATCCTTTGATTTGCTTCTTGATTATCCTCTTTACCAACATATGCATAGATACTAACACTAGACCGCTCGGCTCGAATCAGATTCCAACCTGGCGAGCGATCTAGTTTAACATCTTTTCCACTCCGGGCGGCAGCATTCCAGCATGCTTGGTCGGGACGTACCACTTCTTCATCTGGTTGTAGAATTCTTCGATTGGGCACAGTCCCGCCTCATGCACCTCCCCGCAAGTCTTACACGTGAACAGGCAGTGTTCCGCCGGGTGTCCCTTCCTCTCGCACTTCTTGCACGTCAGCCGCTTCCAACAGCTCCGGTCGTCATGCTTGATGGACCCACAGTGGGTGCACTTGCGCCTGGGGTAATCCTGGTCAGTTCAAGCCGGAAAACCCTTCGGCTGACCGGACCTGGCTGGCAGCCTGGACGGCTGACTGGCTTCTGCCGAGAAAAAGTACCGATACTGTTCCTCCTCAGACTCGCCCCCGGATCGCTGATACTCCTCTTCCGAGCTGGTCGCGTCTGACTCTCGGGCGACCATGCGGACGGCTCGGGCCGTCCTGGTAGATGGCGGCCGGCTTCCTTGATCCACGTTAAATCGGGACTTGGAACGGCCGGTTCCAACTGCCGCCTTGGGGCCTCGCTTCTTCGCTCTTAGGTAGGTGCGCAACGTCAATTCCAGCTCCGTCGTATTCTTCAACCGCAGTAACGCCAGCTGGTCTGCCAGCTCCCGATCGTCCAACGTGCTGATGAAATGTTCCACGTGTTCGCGGGCGGCTTCCGACCGGCTGGCATCTTCTTTAACGGGAATATCCGCCCTCATGCCAGCGACATTTAAACGATGGAGATACTCCAGGGGGGTCTCATCCGCTCGCTTCTTGGTGTGGAAATATTGTCGCGCCGCTGATGTTCCAGATCCACAGTATTGTTCCTCGAACGCACCGGCCAATCCCCTCCAGTTTCCTCGGATTTCCCGGCTGAGCTGTTGGATCCAGTTTTTCGCTGGACCTTTCATCAAATCCCCAAAGATCAGGCATTACTCATAGTCCGACGTCCGGTCTCTGAGAAATGCCGACTTCGTCTTGCTCAGCCATCCTCGGGCTTGGTCCTCGTCCGTGTCGCGTCCGGTGAAGTCCTTCAGCTCGGACGTGGCCGACATTCGCACCCTCGTGATCGCTCCTGAATCTGCATCAAACGCTTGGGCCGAGGCCATATGGGCTCGGCTGGCCATCCCCAAATCCAAGTCATCCGGATCGTAATGGTACTTGGCCGACTTGACGGATTCCATATCCACGTCGCTGAGAGACAGCTTCCTATTCGTTGGCCGACGTCCGGTCCGGCGACCTGTCTGGCGGCTCGGCGGGGCAGCATGGGGTTCACTCTGCTTGGACTGCACCGACTCCATGTCTTCATCACTCGGCTCCCTCGCATAGTACTGGACTGGTTCGGACGCCTGCGTTCCACGACGAGCTGGCTGGTCCGGTGACTTCGGACTGCCGCGGCTGGCGCTCAGCCGACGCTGCTCTTCCAAGTATCGCTCCATCATCGCCGAGAACATGTTTTGCAGGTGATCCGGCACCTGAGGGGCGACTTGAGGGGCGGCTTGAGGGGCGGCCGGGCTGCCAGATTGACATTCCTTCTTGATCCGCCCATCCGCGTCTTCGTCTTCCTCCTTCGGTTCTGGATCCGCCGTCGCTGTCCGCCAGGCCTGTACGCTGTACTGGCCGGCGTTCTTCCGCTCGGGCGTACCCGGATCCTCACGTCCTCCAAGTCTCATGGCTGTCGCCACCCGCGCTGCTCCCCTTGGGCCAAGCGTCATGCGGGTGATACCCACCGATGAATCAGATGAGTCCGCTTCCGAAGGGGCAGACTCGTACTGCGAAGAACCTGAGTGTATCCCGGCTGGTCTGCTTGTTGCCGGCGGCGTGGACGGCGCCACTCCAGTCGTAGCTGTCATCTTCTTCGACGGCGGCGAGCAACCCACTAGCGGTACCAAGTGGTCGTGCAGGGCGCTGGACGCCTCCTTCAACTTGTCCATCTTCAGATCAATCAACTCGTTCGGATCAAACACGCCGGTGTTAATGCCGGCTTGTTTGAGTTGATCGAATAGTCCTCTAATAAGGGACACGTGGCCGTCTGAGAGAGTTGGGGGAGAGACGGGGCCTTTCAATCCGCCTATGATCTTCGGCCGTGTTATTTCAGCACCTTATCCGTCCGCAAGAATTGCCCCAACTCGTGAAGATGGAAAGCACGCTCCAAGTCTATATCCGTCGATAGGCCGTCCTGCTTCTCTTCTTCCTCTTCGAATCGCGGTTTGTCTTTGTAGGTCGGATAATCCAATTCCTGCCAATCCGGTTTCTTTAGGGGTAGGGGGCCAGATCGCGACTTGGTCCCGATCCGGCCGGCTTCCCACTCCGGTCGTATCCGACTTCCGCTTTTTCTTCCTTAATTTTTTCTTTTATATCCATAATATGCATTTGTTCGTTAGGATCATGGTCGGAACCATGATCCTTCCTCGGACTATGGCGACTTGCACCACAGTCCGATCCGGCTCCATCCGTGTAGCGGCCGGCACTACAGTAAGTAGTACCGTAATCCGCCCCCGGCGGAGCCTCTAGGGGAGTAACTTCTTCTTTAATGTCAACCTCGAACTCCCCCAATCCGAGGCGACCATCGCATCCCTCCATCTTCAGCAGCATTGGGGGCGATATGCCTTCCCCCAATGCACCCGACACAACATCGTCAACAAATTTGACAGGATTAGGTCTTTCGCCCGCTAGGGACTCGCGGTGATATCCAGGGTCACCAAGAGATCCGGGCACGCGCACCATTGTGGTGTGGTCGCTCTAAGAAAATCGTCCTGAGACGCGAACACCCACGGGGGTCCCAGACGACTGACTATCGGAGGGGGTACTCCGTCCATCCGAGTCATGATCCGATCCGGCATCCGGCCGGCTAGATCGGTCACTTCCATCCGCTTGGTCGTGACTGCTCGGATGCTGCATGTTGAAAGCTCACCTTGTGTACCCGTCAGTACTGGGTGGTTTGCTCTCCTGGTGGACCCTAGGGCGAAAAGTGTAAATCCGTCCAATAGGGAGATGAAGTGTAGGACTAGGGGTAGCTCCTGGGCGGAAATCGTCACCGGGGAGCTCGTCTGGCATTACACTTGAACTTTGTATAGTGCCGGCTGGGCCGAGAATAGTCGATCGGCCAGCTAAACCAATAAGACACTTGAAGTTTGTATAGTACCGGCTGGACCGAGAATAATCAATCAGCCAGCTAAACCAATAACAATGAAGGCGAATCCAAATGTGTATGTAAGGTAGATATAACTCCACACTCTTCCACAGAAGGCCAAAATAACACCACTTCCCAATACTTAATACCGTGTTCAAAACACGGGCGACTTGAGGTGAGTATACGAAGTCGCCGCGACTCCCAGTCAGGGGACTTCCGGTGGGTTAACTTAACCTTCCCCGGGCAAACCAATAACAGCAAGAGGGGACCTTGTTAGCCCTCTGCCGTGAACCAATAAAAGCGACTTGCGTCTAAGAAAGCGAAACGTATACTGATTTATCCTATATCCAATACTCCCTTTTGTGTAACCTACCCCAAATAACACGGCTGACCAGTCATGTGCCTCACCCCAAGTAACCCGGCTAACTCCGACTTTGCGTACCAACCCGGCCGGTACACCGAACCCATCTGGTACCAGTCCGAATGGTACATTGTACCCGGCCGGCTCGGCCGGATGGCCATTCATCCGAGCCCCTTGGCCGCTGACGCTAGCAATTCCTCAGCAGCTTTTCATACGATCCGGGTGCCTCCTTCATCCACTAGAACAATCATCTTCTTTCAGGCTCCTTTCACTCGTACCTTCTGAATTAGCCCGTCGCCGATCTGTCACCCGGCCGTCCAACATCCGTGACCTTAGTGTCCGCTTAGCCCGCCTGTTCGACTATCCACGCCCCTTGTC
>MIQA02000647.1:0-10103 GCA_001887855.2 Sclerospora graminicola | reverse complement strand
AGTGCGGCCGATATTGCCCATTTACTGGCATATAGAATCACCACGGAAATCTTCTCCCGATCGAAATGTTTCAGTATCGGCGTCGAAATCATCTTCGCCTTCAACATACTGAAAGCTACCAAAGCTCGCTTCATATGGTCCTCTGACCCTGGCACAATTCGGTCGATCAGTGATCCAGTCTTGAGATTCGATTCAGTAACTTCGGTTTCGCGATCAGTCTCACTTAGTGATCTTCCCACTCGATCATGTTCTCGTTTCTCATGATAATCCACTTCCTTCAGTTCATATAGTATAGCGGCGTAAATTGAGAAGTCTTCGATAAACCGGCTATAGTAATTCAGAGATCCGAGAAAGGATTGCATGGCCTTCAGTGATCGGGGAAAAGGTAGGTTGCTGAGAGCAGCCAGATCTTTCGGGTTTGCTTCCAAACCTTGGATTGACACGTTATGGCCGAGGTAAGCGACCTTGGGTTGACCCCAGAAACTCTTGACCACACTGATCGATAAATTCCAGCGCTCGCAGGTGTTCAGGAGTCGTTCGACCTTATCGCATAGCATGTCCCAGGATGTTGCTGTGACCAAGATGTCATCTATGTATGATCGCCTTCCCAACACTGATCGGCCCTGATCTTGGTCTGGTTCACCTTCCGTAAACACATCATGTAGATCGGTGGCTTCCCGATCAGCACTGATCTGGAAATACCCATAGAGAGCATTGTCAATCAGCCTCTGATAGATCTGTGGGGCATTCTTTAATCCAAAAGGCATCCGATTCCATTCAAAAAGTGTAAGGAAAGCCGAGATCTCTCGAGCACGATCAGTCATCGAAACCACCCAGAAACCACTAGCCATATCCAGCGAACAAAGCCATAGAACTTTATCCAGATCTTCTAATAAATCATTGATCAGGGGCATCGGATAGACCATCAACTTCGTGAGGCGATTTACCATTCTATAGTCGATACACAATCGAATATCAACCCCATTCTTCTTTATCACGATCACGATCGGTGATGCCCACTGCGATGTTGATGGTCGGATGATTTTTGTACTCAACAAGCCCTTGATCAAATCGGATAACTTTTCCCGGTATTGAGGTGCAACTTTGCGACAACGTTGAGCGATCGGCCTCGCATTTCCCACGTCTATATCACAAACAGCTCCGAATGCGGCTGGGGGTAGGGCGTTACCTTTCCCCATCAGTAAGTGGCGCCTTTTCCAGATGATCTTCTTTAGCTGATCGATCTGCTCGGGAGTGTTCACTTCGGGATCACCGACCTGTAGATCTTCCATGGTGACTTCTGGCATATTGGGCGATACTTCCGGTAAAACAGCCATCTGCTTCTCGATACCTTCAATGTACTGATCACCACCTTCATGTATACACACTTGTTCGTCTACCTGATCTGCCTTTTTCTGATCGGTATCATCTTGAGTCGCTCCTTGTAAGTCACCCGACTGATGATCTACTTCGGGTTCACTTTCCTCCGTAATGACTTCGGCAGATTCATCCTCCTTTTCCTTCTCATGATCGTTCCTGAACTCCTCACCGTCATTTCCGCTTTCTGGATCCGCTGTTTTCGGTGAGCCGGGTCTAATAATACTCAATATTTGTGGACCTTTTTTGACCCGGCTTTCCCCTGTCGCTTCGATCGGTGGTCTGCTGATCAGCAACTTGGTCGGCGTAGAATATTCCGGCTTCTCGACCATAGGTGAAGTGTCTTCATCCGCTGAGTCTTCGTCACTGATCAGGTCCGTGGTGGCTTGATAAGCCAGATTCTGCCATTCAATATATCTTCGTGATCCCACTGAGACATACCCGATCTGTCGAGGTACTTTCCCCTCGGGTAGCCACATCCCTAAGATCATGTCTTCGTGGACGATCAGCGGCTGATCAGATATATTCGTGACCCTGATGTAGCTTGATCTGCCGATACCTTTAACGAACGTTGGTACCCATCGTTCACCACGGGTTAGCCACAATTTCTGTTGCCGATCGCTCGGCCGAATCATGACATCGACTGATCTGGACACCCCGATGTTCTCGTACTGACCCATTTTTAGCATCCGTACATGAGTACCATATAAAGGTCGTCGGCCGGATAACTGAATCTGCACCTCATCTGGCAGAGTCAGGGTTCCATGAGAAAGGTCAAGTCGTATACCGGCTGGTACCATAAAATCCATTCCCAGTATCGCGTCTTGACCGGCTAACCGGCCAACCCAAGCGTTAAAATAATAGACCAGGGATTCTGCCATGGTGATTTTAACACGTGATCGTCCTTCCTTCATATATGAACTTTCGCCGATCCCAACACATTCTTGCCTCTGGGTACTGTCTATACGACATCCCACCTTACGAGCAAAGGCGGAGTCGATGATCGAGACTTCTTCCCCAGAGTCAAATAGAATAGTGGCTTTTTTGTTGTTGATCTTTCCATTAGCTTTTGCCTGTTTAAATCACTTGTCGGGAGAGTGATACTTTCAGTATCCTCGGGATTCACCGGGCAGTAGATCGAGTTCCATGATCACGTCCGATCGGTAATATTCATCCACTCTGAGACTGTGGATCGGACATCTATCGATGCAATTTGAATTAGAACATGTATTGTCGGTTATCTTCTTTTCCTCAAACTTATCTCCGCTACCGACATATGCATAAATGCAGAACGTAGATCGCTCGGCTCGAACCAGATTCCAACCTGGCGAGCGATCTAGTTTAACATCTTCTCGACATCTGGTGGAAGCATACCAGCATGTTTAGTCGGCACATACCACTTGCGCATCAGATTAAAAAATTCTTCAATAGGGCAGGCACCGGCGTCATGAAGCTTCCCACAAGTTTTGCATACGAAAAAACAGTGATCAGAAGGGTGACCTTTACGATCACATTTTCCACACGTAATTCTTTTCCAACAATCACGATCTCCATGTTTGGTCGACCCACAATGCACACATTTCTTACGAGATCGGTCCTGATCAGGTTGAATACCACCAGGTTTCCGTCCATCCATGCCATTAGCCGATGATCTCGGGCGATACACTGGCTCCGTCGTAAAGATATGACGATACTGTTCCTCGTCCGAGCTCAGACTTGACTGACCACTTTCCTCTTCCGAACCTGAACTGTCTGATTCCTTCGTGATCATCCGAATTGCTCTGGCTGGTCGTGCTGCCGGTATCTTGCCCTGATCAGGGTGTGGCTTTGACCGGTACCGGTTCGATCCTACCTCGACCTTGGGCTGTCGACTTTTGGCCCGCTGCAGCGTCCTCAGAGTCAGTTCCAGTTGCTCTGAATCCTTTATACGGAGCAGGGTTAGCTGATCAGCCAGATCGCGATTATCCAGAGTACCAATGAAGTGTTCGACATGCTCGCGGGCTATATCCGGGTGTCGTGGGTCCTTGATCGGCATTTTCGCGCGTAGACCAGCAACATTCAACCGATGTAAGTACTCGATCGGCGTCTCGTCGGATCTTTTCTTCATGTGGTAGTACTGTCTAGCGACAGACACCCCCGAGTTGCAATATTGTTCTTCAAACTCTTCACACAAACGAGGCCACTTCAAACGCACTTCTCGACTCAGCTGTTTAAGCCAGTTCTTGGCCGGACCTTTCATTAGATCAGCGAAGATCAGACATCTTTCACCTTCCGGTGTCTTGTCTCTCAAAAAAGCTGATTTAGTCCGACTCAACCAAGCTCTGGTCTGATCATCATCCATATCCTTGCCGGTAAAATCTTTCAATTCCGAGATCGCAGACATTCGCACTCGGGTGATCGTTCCGGAATCACTGTCAAATGCCTGCGCGGAGGCCATATTCGCCCTACGAGGCATCTCAATGTCCAGATCATCCGGATCGAAATGCTGACTGATCTCTCCTTCTGACTCCATGTCCACATCACTACGTGGGGGTGATCTGTGAAATCGATCTTGGTGACCGACCTGGCATATCGATCGAACAATTCCGGCTGATCGGACTGACTCCATATCCACGTCCACGGGTTTCTTGGCCGGTTTCTCAGCGGATTGATTCATGTTTGATGCTGATCGCCATGGTTGTCCTTGCCCAGGTGTGTACTGAGGTAATCCATATTGTTCACTCGCAAATCGGTTCATCATAGTCGCGAACATGGTTCTCATTTGCTCTGGGACCTCCGGCATGTTGGTAGGGTCACTGCTGGGAGTCGGATTGTTCTGTGGAACTTCTTGAGCATCTTCAAAACTATCGTCCGATCCGACTCGACCAGGTTCAGGCTTTATTTTCCTGTTCTGCGACTCGATCTTGGGGTCGATCTGCTTAATCCCTTTCGGGCCCAACGTCATACGTGTTATCCCAACCGAGGAGTCGGTGGAGGCCGCTCCAGATTGTGATGACGATTGATATATCGACTCAATATCCATAGGATATTCAACCAACTGTGATCGGTGTGAAGGATCCGCGATCGGCGACTGGACCACGGGGTTCGCCCCTAGTAACGAGGCAAGGTGATCATACAGAGTTGTCATGGCTTCTCTGATCGTTCCTTGGTCCAGATCGAACAGCATATTCGCATCGAAAGCACCAGTAGTGAAGCCAACTTCGTCGATCTGCGCCAAGAGGTTCCTGATCAGATCAAGTTGACTGCCTGTGATAACCGGCCTGGTCGCCCGACCTTCAAGCTTCCCGATGATCTTGGGTTTTATGATCTTCATCACTCGGTTGGTAGCCAGGAACTTGTGAAACTCTCGAAGATAGAACAGTCGTTCCACATCTTGAACAGTGGTCTTCTCGGCTGGTTCGATCTTCTCTTCGTCTTCCTCGAAGATCTTCGGTTTAGGTTTCACATATTTTTTAGGTGGATCACAATGATCCGCCCCCATGTTTTTTCTGTCTTTTTCCATTTTCTTCTTATGCATAGGATCAAGGTTAGCACCTCGATCCTTTCCCGGGTTATAGTCAACTTTACTATAACCCAGATCGGCCCCGATCGGGGCCATGTGGGGAGTTGTTTCATCTTTAATTTCGACCTGGCACTCCACCAGACCAGGTCGACCATCGCTTCCTTTAGATATGGACAGCATCGGAGGCGATACGCCTTCCTCCAATACACCCGAAAAAGTTTCCTCCACTTTGATTTTCACATCTTTTTCATCATCAAAGGAATCACGGTGATATCCTGAGTCACCAAGTGATCCGGGCACGCGCACCATTGTGGTGGAGCCGATTTCCAAATCCACGACCGAAGTCTTGGGTGGAATCCGGATACCCACTGGCCCGGACGACCAACTATCGGAGGGGGTACTCCGTCGATCCTGATCAGCATCAGAATCAGATGAATCACCATTGTGGTGACTGATCTGATCCTCCCGGTCATCTGGCCGGTCTTCATGCGCGTCAGGATCTATGTTTATCCTTGTGTACCCGTTGATCGGGGCTGATTACACTCACTTAGGTGGACTCGGTGACGAAAAGGATGATCTTGATCAGGTCGGAGGGTTTGACCTTCTCGAAACGGGGGGTGTCCTCGGGTGGAAATCTTCACCGGAGAACGGGTTGGGGTCGACACTTAATCAGTATCTAGGCACTGATCAGGAAAGTTCGTCTGATCAGGCCAGCCAATGAGAGATATATATAACGAAACCAAGAAAACGCGATCAAACCACGATCTTCCACAGTAATCCACAAACGTTATCTCCACAAAACCTTTTCCAATATTATTAACGTGTTCCAAACACGTGCGCGTTGAGGGTGAGGTTCGATCACCTAAACAAACCCGTCGGGGGTCTTCCGGTAAGCCAAAATGCGTCTAAGCGCGTCTTAACCGGGAATTAGTTGAGCAAGAGGGGAATAATCAACCCTGTGCTCCCAATGACCGCAACACGTGGCGGAGCGACTCTTTGCTTTAGGGGGAAAATCAAAACCTGTTATTATATATGCAATGTCCTATACCTGTGTACCATACATCAACTCATGCCTGATTTATACTTCGAACCTATTCACTTCGTCGCACGGTTGCATAGCACCACCTTGCCCATCCTAGCTGCACCTTCAAGCTGATCTGTACCACTTCTGCCCTGATCACGACCCGACTCCTATAAAGATCTTCAACCCATCCCGATCTTCGATAAACGACTTTGAAACCACTTGAGATCTGCCCTTCTGACGCTTGTCCAATTCGTATCCAGCCCGACTTAACCACGAACTCCCCTTGCCTTCGCGTTTGAACGCCGGTTTGAGGCTGATCAGCCCCGATCACGATCGGCATAGCGATCAGCCGAGTGATCAGGCAGTGATCAGGGCGATCAGCCCTTGATCACCTCGGGAACCTTCTGAGTCACCATCGCAACGACTTTATTCATCTGTTCAGCCATACTTCCGACCTTCATACCCTGTCGGGGCAACCACATAACACCGATCTCGGCTGATCGGGCCTGATCAGGCCTTGTCACGTCATCCTCGGACACGCCCATCGGTTATCATCACTCACACAACCTGTCACTCCACATGCCCGACTTCATTCCACATCTAATCTTCATTTCTCGGGCATAATCGGCCGATCAGGCCGTAACTTCGTGTCATGATGAACTTCAACCACTATACCGTTCATAGATCGGCTAGACGGCTGTCCCTGACACGTCATGTCAACAGTTGCTCACCTCGTTTTACATCCACGGGAACTCCACTTAGTAATTGTGATAACGATCTTGATCGTGATCTCCATCGTTCCATCAGTGTCTGGGACTGGGCGTAGTGACAGTACTTGGCTGATTTCTTACATCGTGAATACCCGTTGTCCGCCACATTTTCATCGTAACTGTGATCAGCCTTTCCCACCCATAAACCGTCATATGTTGATGGGTGTTCCATCGTCACCAATCAACGGCCATGTGTGGTCCACTTCGTTCTCAACTTTTTCTGATCGCTTTACCACAAATGGATGAAGAAGAGGCAGCCATAGTAGCTGTAGTGGCGTGTGCATGTGCTAGAGCGTCCCTGGTGTCGGTCGACCGACGAAGCCTTCGGCACGATTCTGAGGGTAAATCCACCTTCTCCGCTTCATCATTCGAGGAGGCGATGCGTGCTCCGGTTACAGGATGGTTCTGAAAAAACTTCGCTGCGAGAAAGCGTATTTTTGTGAATTTGCAAGCTTATCGGAAGTGCGTGTCTCGTCAAGCCAGCAAAAAACAGTAAGAACTCGCTCATGAAACGTCTCGCGGTCACTATGCTTTATTTAGCCCATGGTGGAACCGAGGATGATGCTGCCTCAACGATCGGTGTGTCGCGATCTCGTGCTGTGGTCTATATTGGCGAAGTTCTTAATTTGATTTGTATACTCTCTAAACAATTCATGAAAATGCCAAGTGGCGACGAGATCAACAGCGTCGAGGCGGAATTATATTCTGTGGCTGGCTTTCCTGGTGTCGTCGGCGCCATCGATGGCACACTGATTAAAATCCCCATGCCAAAGAATACTGAAGGTTGGGTATGCCGCAAAGGCTACGCTGCAGTGAATGTTCAAGCTGTCGTCGATGCAAAAGGCGCATTTCGCTCGCTGACTAATTGTGCCGGTTCAGCTAATGATCAGTCAATATGGAATGGATCCGGTCTACGAAAAAGGTAAGTATTGCAGTCACAAATGTTTTTCTTAGCTAACCAATTTTCATCATAGATTTTCGGAATGCATCCCCCCTGGGAAGCATCTAATTGGCGATGCAGGTTACAAAATATGGCGGCACCTCCTCACGCCATATCGGGAAACCGAGGCACTTGCAAATCCTCAGAAGAAGAAGTACAACAAGTCACACTCCCGCACACGCATGACTGTGGAGCGCGGTTTTGGAAAAACCGCTTTCGTGTTTCAACGGTCGAAGTTAAGTCTACCGAGCGCAAGTGTAAATTGATCCAAGCGTGCGCAATCCTCCACAAAGTCCTCCTCTTTGCGAATGATCTATGCCACATTGAAGGCGTCGACCCTCTCCTTGGAGACGTCGAACACACCTACGACGACTTACGACAAACCCAGAGCAGCCCATTTCGCACCTCCAAGGAAAAGCAAAACGGGATGATATTGCGGCCATTTTAGCTGGTCACTACGTAGAGTAGCTAAGTGATGCAATTACCAGCAAGAAATGAATTCGGCAATAAATGGTGTCACGGACAGCGTTGCAACCTTGGAAGTCGCTTATAAATAAATTGGAATCGTGTTGGTCGTTACGAGCGTAATGTCGCTGATTTTAGACCTCGAAAAGAGAAAATGAACGGTAATTGACGCTGAATGTGGATTCTAGAGAGGTAATAAGACCACTGAAGCAAGTGTGATGTATTTCTTGATAAATTTGTTGTGCAGGTGAATCACATTTACCGCTACTCGCTCGAGTTGTATATAACGTTCTTCATCGTGGGAGACTTTGACTTAACGTATTCGTGGTGAAAACGAGTAATTGTGGCGAGAAACAAAAAGCGTAAGCAGTGATTCCGATTCCTTTATCAACGAGCTTTCTTCTTCCCGCATTGTGCGAAATCAAAATTCAGCTATATCGTAGGAGAAGCCATTCCAGTCGCTTGTGGTCATGCTTGAACCGTGATATGTTCAAGCATGACCACAAGCGACTGGAATGGCTTCTCCTACGTGGGCAGAAATATGTCGTCGAGTTCAGCCGCTCCACTGCGATCAGCCACATATGGAGTCTTGACGCGCATATCGTCCAGGGTTTCACAAATGACACCGAACATCAAGTCGTCCACCTCCATCGTTCCGGTACACAAAATCATCGATAATCTTGATCCCGTGGGTTTGTTTTCTGTAGCAGCCTTTGAAGCTTCAATCGTTGAGAATACACCTTGAGCTTTTCGCCTTCTTTGCACAGTATCCAGCGATTAGTATTCACTGCGCGTTGCCCAGTGGCAGTGAATTTGCTGTTAATTTTATAGCTACTCGTGATGCATTGTGGTTAGCCAAATCTTCTGCTTAAGAATGCTTCGATAAGGTCAGAGTCAGCTCTTGAAAAAAAAACACGGGGGCGGACGGATTGACAATAAACCGGCCTTTCATTCATTTTGTGGTTGACAATGGACGCTCAGTTGCAAATACTGGAGTGGGGAGAGTTGTTGACGGGGTGATATGATGGGCATAAAGGTGACCGTCTTCCTTTCGAACGTACTGCTCCACCAGACGATAACCCACAACAAAATCATTCGGTAACACAACAGACGAGCGTCAAAACCACTTTCTCTTGCAGTGATAAAAGTGCTTATCTTAAATTTACGAACGGTCACTTACATGCACCACGGCATACTGATCCCAATGGGGAAATTTGGTGGCTGGATTGGGTTTGTTGCCTCTGGTTGGACAAGACACTCATATATTGTCATACGGGTGCCGTCTCAGTAATTTCCTGTACCTCATTTGCAATAATTCGTACATGATATTACTGAAACGGCACCCGTATGACAATATATGAGTGTCTTGTCGCCTCCAAAGACTCTGTCACATATTGGCTGACGGGTGCCGTCTCAGTCAAATGATGCGTACAGAAAGTTACTGAGACGGCACCCGTATGACAATTTGCGAGTATTATGTCTAACTATGGTTGTCACTTGATAGGTTCCAATGAAGGAGGTCATGGGAGCTACGAAGCTGTTTAAAGAGGTAAGTAAAAACATTATATGATGTTAGTATCCAAATACAAGGTGGTATAATGCTTCGCTTGTAGTTAGCTTACGTGTACAGGGAATTGAGAAGGCTAAGTACAGCTACGCTTTGTGTATGAAGAAAGGCATCGGTATGTAAATGTACTATGTATTCGCTTAAAAACTGACAGTGTATTATGTCTAACTAAGCTGACGCTTTTTCCACAGAGGACGTGATGCTACGAAGATTTTCAAAGTGGTAGATACATTATACGACGTGGGTATTTAAGTGAAAGGTGGTGATGCTTAAAAAACGGTGATGCACAAAAAAATAAGAAGAAAGCCTTTGAATTATACACAAAGTGTGGTGAAGTTGGCATACCACCAGCTTTTATGAGCACTTACAACATGTACACGTATGGACATGGAACCGAGAAGGTAAGTGTGATGATGATCGTTGCTTGAACCATTGCTCAAAGCGACTCACAATCATAT
>MIQA02000645.1:0-13128 GCA_001887855.2 Sclerospora graminicola | reverse complement strand
GGCGAAGATGCCGGATGGCAGTCGCCAAGAGTACCCACCAGCAGCAGGACGGTGCCAGGCATGGAATCGATGCAGATGGGTGTGGTCGAGATGTTTGTAATTGGGCTAGCTGTAGATGGGCCGTCCGGGTCAGGTGAGCCGGACTACCTCAGACAGTGGATTACCGAAGGGCGGATTGTTTGGAAGGTGCATGTGCGAAGGGTCCTGAAAACAGGCTGAGTTTTGCAGACGACGGATGAGGCGCCGGAGTTGGACGCGGAGCTGCTAAGGAGGGGTTAACGCCAGCGGTCAAGTAAACTTATATGTGTAATGGGGTGCCATTACATAAGTGATATTTAAGTTGAAATATCACAGTTCAATTTCAGACTTAATGTCTGAAATGCGAATGTTGGATTATAAGTTGTTATAATCCACCTTGAGAAAAGATTCTGATACAATTATCGAATCTAACAAGTAATTTAATGATAAAGATATCATTAGATCAGTTTTATACTACATGTTAGTATGATTGGTCTAGTTCTAATTATACTAGTTAGCTCTTAACCACTCATAAATATATTCACTCTTAAACTTACCTTCGTCTAGACACGTGGCCTAAGGTTTATATATATTAATATATATATAGACTTAAGTGACTAATTGATTAATTAATTAGTCTACCCTAAAGTTTATCTTAAGTAAACTAAGGAGGACCAAATTATATTTGGTCCTATTCAATTGCCCGCTTCCTCACTGCAATTTTATAGTGTAAGCCAGTAACAGTTAGCCTGTTACACCTGGTAGCACTTTGTGGTCCGTCTGAACAACCACTGTTGACGCGCTCCGCTAGTTAACTAGCGGAACGAACGTTTAAGAGCCGCCGGCTGTCATGGCGACGTCCAGCGATCGTGAGCGTGAGTGACACCTCGCGCATGATTTAGTTAGGGAAAACTTCCCTATCTGGTCACAGGGAACTGTGACCACTTTGATAGAGATGATCCGGACCATAGGGCCCGAGATCATCCCTCTCCTCCGAGGTAAAACCCCGGAGGAAGCCTTGGATACGGTTATGCGTTTCAAGAGGATGTATGTCGATCCTCAGGTGTGTTCCGCAATGTTACGGTCGCAACTTACAACGCCCACACCTAGTGCGAGCGTTGAAGTGGTAAAGGCGCGGATTCCGCCCTTTACTGGCGAAGGGGGTGAACCTCTTCGTAGATGGTTCGCAGAGGTGGAAGATGCCCTCTCTGCGCAAAAGATTGTGGACCCGCGTTCACAAGCTTATTTCGCCACCACATGCCTAGGCGGTCGCGCCAGGGCATGGGCGATTAGCCGCAGAGCCACTGATGACTCTGCGTTCCTGACGTATCATGATTTAAAAGCTGAGCTAAAGCTCATTTCGAAGCTCCAGAAATGGAGCTTAGTTGCCGCGAAGAGTTCATGGAACTCAACCAGGGCAAGTTGAGCCTACATACGTACGCTCAGAAAATACAATATTTGTTATCCAGGTCACTGGCTTCATGAAGGGATTGAATGACGGTCCCATCAAACAGAGTCTTTATCGGGTTCCCCCAAAGCCCCTGAGGGATGCTATAGGCCAAAGCATCCGAGAGGAATTCAGCATGCGTTCAGCAGCAACGCATGCTGGGATAGCCGAAAAGCTCAATTGCCTTTCGACTTTAACATGCCGCCAGTGCAGCATGTTAACCAAAACAATTTCTCAAAGGGACGAAGTTCACACTTCGTCCAGAGATACCAAAACCCGCGCCAGAGCGCGGGCGGAGGAGGAACAGAACCGATGGACCTATCGGTTGCAGTTGCCTCGACACCGAGGAAACCGAAAAAAAGAAGGTTATTCGCTGCAATAGATACGCGAAGATGGGCCATTAGGTGGTGGAGCCGATTTCCAAATCCATGACAGAAGTCTTGGGTGGAATCCGGATACCCACTGGCTCGGACGACCAACTATCGGAGGGGGTACTCCGTTGATCCTGATCGCCATCAGAATCAGAGGAATCACCATTATGGTGACTGATCTGATCTTCCCGGTCATCCGACCGGTCGTCATGTGCGATAGGATCCATATTCAACTTCATCTCACCTTGTGTACCCGTTGATCGGGGGTGGTTATACTCACTCAGGTGGACTCTGTGACGATAACGATGATCTTGATCAGGTCGGAGGGGATAACCTTCTCGAGACGGGAGTGTCCTCGGGTGGAAATCTTCACCGAGGAACGGGTTGGGGTCGATACTTAATCAGTATCTAGGCCCTGATCGGGAAACTTCGTCCGATCAGGCCGGCCAATGAGAGAGAGATAATAAGAAGCCAAGAAAACGCGATCAAATCACGATCTTCCACAGTAAAATCCACAAACGTTATCTCCACAAAACCTTTCCCATATTAAAAACGTGTTCCAAACACATGCGTGTTGAGGGTGAGGTTTGATCACCTAAACAAACCCGTCGGGGGCCTTCCGGTAAGCCTAAATGCGACTAAGCGCGTCTTAACCGGGAATTAAGTTGAACAAGAAGGTAGTTAACCCTGTGCTCCCAATGACCGCGACACGTGGCGGAGCGACTCTTTGCTTAGGGGAAAAATCAAAACCTGTTATTATATATGCAATGTCCTATACCTAGTGTACCATACATCAACTCATGTGCCTCATTTTTACTTCGACCCTCTTCATTTCGTCGCACGGTTGCATAGCACCACCTTACCCATCCTGGCTGCACCTTTAAACTGATCCGTACCACTTCTGCCCTGATCACGGTCGAACTCTATGGCGATGTTCTACCATCCTGATCTCTCGATAAACTGCTTGGAAAACACTTGAGATCTGCCCTTCGGACACTGTTCACTTCATATCCAACCTGGCTTAACTGAAAACTTCATCTACCTTTATATCTGGACTCCGGTTTGGTGCCGATCAGCCCCGATCATGATCAGCACAGCGATCGGCCGAGTGATCGGGTAGTGATCAGGGCGATCAGCCCTAAGATTACTTCGAAAACCCTCCGGGTTACCATCACAACGACTTTGCTTGCTCACTCGGCCATATTCTCGACCTTCATCCCCTGTCGGGATACCAAGATCGCACTGATTCAGCAGATCAGGCCTGATCGGGCCTTCTTACATCATTCCTGGACAAATCCATCGGCCATCATCACTTGCCTTGACTTGATATTATTCACACGGCTCGCCATTCCACATACCCCGTTCCATTCCATATCTGATCTTCGTATTTTGGGGCAGAATCAGTTAGCTCGGCCGATCGGGCCGGAACTTCGTATCACATCCAACTTCAACATCTGCACTGTTCATAGCTCGACCCGATAACTGTTTCTGATGTGTCACGTCGCCATTGCTGCTGTATCTCCAATTTGTCTCTGCCGATCTCGTCATACGTCCACGTGAACTCCACTTAATAAGCGTTATCCCGATCGCGATCGTGATCTTCGCCGTTCCATTAGTATCCGGGACCGGGCGTAGTAACGGTACTTGGCTTATCCCTTCACATTACGAAAGCCCGTTGTCTACCACCTTTTCGTCGTATATGCGATCAGCCTGTCCCACCCATCAACTGTCTCATCTTGATGGGTGTTCCATCGTCACCAATCAACGGTCATGTGTGGTCCACCTAATTCTCAACTTTTTTTCAGATCACTTTACCACAGCCGCCCCTGAGCCAAACTGCAGCCGCGCAACGACTGCAGTTCGACTCATTCATTTCCGAATTTTCCCTTTGGCGACCACCATGTCTGACGCAAGACGACCTCCTCTTTCTTTTCCCGCATCCTCGGCTGCCTCTCCGACCAACGACTCATCTTCCGGTCGATGTTCAACTGGTCCTGTGACTTCCCTGATCACGACCGAGGCCACGATCACGACCAGTTTCATCTCTCCCACGACGACCCTGACTTCCTATCGTCCGCCTTTGAGTTTCCCTGCTCGGCCTTCTCCGAGTCGCCCCGTCAATTACTTGGAGCAGCTGGCTCGTCTGGTGGAGGGATCCGGTCCGCTCACGCTGGGGTCAATGGAAGCTAGTCGATTGCGGTTGGGGCTCCAGAGCGCAATTCCTGAGTTAGTTTCCGTGTACGATGCTAACCGGACATTTAAAGCCGAGTTGTTTGATCGTCGGGTCGTCATCGATACTCTGGAGCGTGATTCTGCCGACCTGGCAAAGCAACTGTCGGCTTTGCGACTAGATCGCGACAAGCTTGATCAAGAATGGCAGGACATGACAAATCGCGTTCAAAGTCTGATAGTTGAGCGTGATCAGTTGTCTGCTGATCTCGCTGCTCTACGCATCGCCAAGCCTTCGGATACTATCGCTTCTCTGCAAGCGATGATTCGCTAGCTGTCTGTTACTGTTCGCAATCAAGGTATGTCCATCCCATCCGCTTCTTCTGCAATCTGTATATAACTTTTCTATGCTTGCTTCCAGACGAGCGCATCGAGGCGATGAAGTGTTCGATGGTCGAGATGGTGGGTCATTTGCAACAGCTCGATGACCACCGTCGCGACCATGATCAGCTGCTTCATGACAAAATTCGTACTGCCGAGGACGTCGAGCGCCTGGAAGTCGAGATGCGTTACACGGATGAACAGGTCCAGCTCTTGGTGAAGCTGTATTCGGATTCGCGCATCGGCCGTGCGAACGTACAGAAAAGGTTTCGCGAGAGCCAGAAGGAAGCTGAAGATCGCCGGCGCGAGCTTAATCTTGCTCGGGTTAAGCTTGAAACCCTAGAGCTCGATGAGCGCACCTGGGCCCAACGTAACGGCGACTTGAGGAAGATTGCACTCCAGACCATGGACAGGTGGACCGACCCGAACGCTGATTCGGGGTCGCTTCGGACGGCTTTTCAGAGATTCCCTGAGCTGATCAGCTCTCTTGCTCCGTCTGGGACACCGTCGCAGCCTCTTGGATCTGCCCCGCCATCGCCCACCTTCTCCGTCGCTTCTTCGCCGATCCAAGATGTTGATCAGCCCGTGATCAATACTGGAGCGGCTTCTGCGTCCACTCCATCTCGTTCGCCGCTAGCCTCGAGATCGGTCTCATCGATCTTGAGTTCTGCGAAGCGTAAACGGGCAAGCTCATCAAAGAAGAAGATGGTTCCTGCCAAGCGCTCTCGTCTTATTGCTGACTCGGACGACGAGTCGAAAGATCTGGATGAAAGGACGCTAACTGCTCTGGCCCAATCACGCAGCGCTGATCGTCGAATTCCAGTGGCGGCCCCGTCGGGCTCAGCTTCGCTGACCCGGGCCGTCGCTTTGCTTGACTCCGACGGCGAGGACGAAGATGATCTGGAAGAGAAGCGACCGGCTCCGGCTGCTTCTAGCGCTCCTCCACCCGCCAGTACGACGCCGACCACCCGACCGCCCAACTTCACTGGCGTCTTCATTCCAGCGCGCAAATCGGCGATCGAGCAAGACGACTATAGTTATGATCCGAATGAGAGGTTCATGGATCTATACGTCGTTATGCAGGGCAAACCGTCGCATGATCATATGACGACCCGACGACCCTGAAGTGCCGATCAGGTATGGGATCTAACGCCTCCGGTTCTTTCGGTAAGACGCATACTCGTCCCTCGCTTGTGGTCCCGTCTGCCAGGGTGGATTTTTCCAATTAGGTCGTCGACGCCCAAGGACACGCAATGGCAATCTATTGCTGACAAAGGAGTCATCGAGCTTTTGATCGACTCAGAGCCTTGGGATATCCTCATGACGCCTATACCCGGGTTGGAAATTCCTGATCGTCCCTGGTTTGTTGATCTGCAGGGACGCCTGGCCCTGTATTATCAATATGGAAGGCGACCCAGCATTTTCCGATCACAGCGTAAGGACGCGTGGCTGGAGCATTATTATCATGCTCGCAAGCGCGGACGCAGCAAAGCCGGGCCTGCTTGGGCTGTGATCTGCGACCATGTGGTCGATGGGATTTAGCGCGGCGAGTGCGACTTGGACGTTTACATGTTTCATGCCGTGCTGCATCTGCTTGTTCGCCGGGCGGAAATGCGAGGCACCAAGGCCAACGGCGGGGAGTGGTATCCTGGTTATGGGCTCCCGACTCCGATCGGCACGTTGCGCGATGTATTGGGCTTTGCCGATCGTCAAGAACCCTGGCGGAACCAGTACCAATCAAGCCCCATGGATCATCCGGCGTTCAAGATTTCCCGTCTGTGCACGAAGTATGGCCCTTAATTGTCGTGATAACCAGCTTTCGTTTCATTCTTTTCTTAATCATTAATATATCACGACAGCTTTCTGATAACTTTCATGCTCCATATCCACACTTCATATCCAGGTTCCAGTACTGTCTTCATCTTGTATGGCGATCGTTCATATGCTTGCGAATGTAGTTTTCGTGGATTATATGTATATATATACATTGACTCTGAACCAGCTCAATCACCTTGATCTCCACTTGTTTGACCATTACCATTGGCTGATCCATCACCATATGTCAACTTAGACTATTGAGACTCCTGGTTGCCTTCTTCGTGAGTTTGCATTACTCCAAATCGGTTTCGTCTCACCCGATCACGTTCAAACTCCCCTAATAAAGCTCCACAGTTCAGATCCCGTTCATCTACCCACGATGGATCGTCGTAACCTTTCCACTGAACCAAGTAATCACGATGGGTTCGACCAAATCGGGTCCTCTTGCCTGATCGGGTACCCAAAATCTTTTCCACTTCAAATTCATTTGATCCAACGTTCTTTCCCAACTGTCTTCGGGCAAGAGAGCTTCGTCGAAGTCAAACCTTGGCTGATCATCGGATGACAACCTGGTTTTTGGTCGATCGGGGTATTCCCGGACCAGCTTCAGCTTCGACAAGTGGACGATCGGGAAAATTCCGTAATCGGTACCAGCAGTGATCAACCGGGCGGCATGATCGCCGATCAATTCGGATATACGGAATGGTCCATGCCACAAATGCGCTAACTTCCTGGCGTATCCTTCTTTCACGCGATCCAAGTAAAGCCAGACGCTTGATCCCGGCTCGATATTATGCGAATCAGCTTGATCATTATTCCGATCAGCTCTCTCTTGGATCGCCCTCCGCAGTCGTTCATTCACTTGTTCCCGCGCATGCTGGTAATGGCGCTGGAGTCCCATACGCCATCGACGAGCTTCGCGATCTCGACCTCGGGTACATCCGACGGGAATCACCGACTCGATGGTAGATCGGGGGTCCCAACCATACGCCAAGTAAAACGGAGTATCTCCCCTGATCCGATCGAAAGAAGAATTCAACGCAAACACCAGTCTCTCTGCATACTCATCCCAATCTTGTTGAGCGGAATCCGCGACATACACCTTAATAGCTCTGGTTAGCGTCTGCACCATGCGCTCGGCCTTGCCGTTCGCCTGCGGACGGTAGGCCATGGTTGCGCTTTGTTTCTGACCAAGCATCTGATTAAATGATAGAAAAACTTCAGCCATGAAACCTGGTTCCCGATCGTGCCTGATCACCTCACTTGCTCCAAACCGCCTAAAGACACATTCCTCATAACTGCAGGCGACTTGTTGGGCTGTTCGGGTAGATCCCGCTTTCGCGATCACCAATCCCGTGAACAGATCAGTCCAGATCAGCAACTCTGTATTGCCCTTGAACGATTTTGGCAAGGACGGTATGTGATCCATCGCTATCACTTGGAAGGGGTAGGTCGCCTGGATATTTCCAGGTGATCTACCTCGGATGTTCGGCATACCCTTCCCGGTTTCGCAATCTGTACATGTTCCGACAAACTTTTGGACACTTCGATATAAACCTCTCCAGTGGAAATGTTTGCGAATCCTGTGGTATGTCCGACCCACACCCTGGTGACCACCCTCTAAACTGACGTAATAATGATGCAAGATATCTGCTTGTAAGGTCTCCGGAATCACAAGTCTTGCTGATCGGTCCAGATCTGCATCGGCCTGATCAGCTTGAACATAGTAAAACAACAAATCGTTTTCGTCAATCTCATAGCTGGACGCGATCTTAACACAGTCTTTTGCTTCACTCTGGCTCAATTTCTCCAAATCTCCATTCAGAAAAGCCTTCAAATCAACGATCCATTTTTCTTCGTCTTGTGCCTTGAGAATTCTTTCAATCCGCATTTCCTGTACTATTTCTTCTGTTAGGCATTCTCGAGAAAGTGGCCTGTTACGTGTTGACCTGGGTCGCGATCTCGTCATGATCGTGACCTGCGCTGCTTCCTGTTTATCTTCCGCATGAATCAGCTCGGGCAGATAATTTCATCTCGACCAATTCCTCCAGCAATGCTTTATCGGTAACTATTGATCCAGTCTGATCACGCATGGCCATCGTGGCTAGATGATCTGCACTCCGGTTCCAATCGCGTTTCACATGTAAGAGGTCATGACTTGGCCATCCACGTAGAGCTTTCATAACACGATCATTCAACAACTTCAAACGCGGTGCCTTGCAATCGATTTCTCCAGTGATCTGCCGAATTACCAGATTTGAATCTCCACATATGATTACTCTTCCAATCTTTTGCTCTTGCAGGAGATCCAAACCTAGCAGCAGACCACGGTATTCGGCTTCATTGACTGTGATGCCCGGGGTATAGTCTGAACCAGCAGATATGACAGTCCATTCCGGCAATTTCCACAACAACGCGCTATACGCCCCTACGCCTTTCTTCACGCTCGCTGATCCGTCGAAACTTACAACGATCAGATTTTCCTCCGAGCCGACGATCGGTGGGGTATAATGATTGATTCTCGCGGTTGTTTCCAAGGAGCGACCTCGATCAGAGCTTCATCGACTTCTGATCGGGGTGTGATACTGGCTGCTAGCGTACCGAGAATTTCTTCTTCACCCTTGGTGCACTAATGATCTCCAAGGTCCACTGAGATAACAGCGCTGCCCATCTCCCCAGTCTTCCGTCTAACCCGTTCGCGAACAATAACCAAGCCAGTCTAGATCGCCTAGACAATACCTTAATCGATCTAGTCACCAGCATAGAGTAACAGACATCCAATATGCGTAATAATGCCAGCACTTCTTTATCCACAATACCGTAGTTGACTCCGTTGTTTTAATGTTCGGCGAGTGAACGTCACTGGGCAATATATTCCGTCGTGATCTTGGACCAGTGCGGCCGATATTGCCCATTTACTGGCGTATAGAATCACCACGGGAATCCTTTCCGGATAGAAATGCTTCAGTATCGGAGTCGAAATCATCTTTGCCTTCAGCATACTCAAAGCTACCATAGCTCGTTCCATATGACCCGCTGACCCTGGCACAGTTCGATCGATCAGTGATCCAGTCTTGAGATTCGATTCAGTAACTTCGGTTTCGCGACCAGTCTCACTTAGTGACTTTCCCACTCGATCGCGTTCTCGTAGCCCATGATAATCCACTTCATTCAATTCATAAAGTATAGCGGCATATTTCGAGAAGTCTTCGATAAACCGGCTATAGTAATTCAGGGATCCGAGAAAAGACTGCATAGCCTTCAGTAATCGGGGAAAAGGCAGGTTACTGAGAGCGCCCAAATCTTTCGGGTTTGCTTCCAGGCCTTGAATTGACACGTTATGGCCAAGGTATGCGACCTTGGGTTGACCCCAGAAGCTCTTGACTACGCTGATCGATATATTCCAGCGTTCGCAAGTGTCAAGGAGCCGTTCGACCTTATCACATAGCATATCCCATGACGTTGCCGTAACCAAGATGTCGTCTATATATGATTGCCTTCCCAATACTGATCGTCTCTGATCTTGGTCTGGTTCACCCTCCGTAAACACATCATGTAGATCGGTGGCTTCTCGATCAGCACTGATCTGGAAATATCCATAGAGAGCATTGTCAGTCAATCTCTGATAGATCTGTGGGGCGTTCTTTAACCCGAACGGCATCCGATTCCATTCGAAAAGTCCGAGCGGTGTAACGAAAGCCGAAATCTCTCGAGCACGATCAGTCATCGAAACCACCCAGAAACCACTAGCCATATCAAGCGAACAAAACCATAAAACTTTATCCAGATCTTCCAGTAAATCATTGATCAGGGGCATCGGATAGACCATCAACTTCGTGAGGCGATTCACCATTCTATAGTCGATACACAATCGAATATCGACCCCGTTCTTTTTTATCACAATCACAATCGGTGATGCCCACTGCGATGTTGAAGGTCGGATGATTTTTGTACTCAACAAGCCCTTGATCAAATCGGATAACTTTTCCCGGTATTGAGGTGCAACTTTGCGACAACGTTGAGCGATCGGCCTCGCATTTCCCACGTCTATATCACAGACAGCTCCGCATGCGGCTGGGGGTAGGGCGTTACCTTTCCCCATCAGTAAATGGCGCCTTTTCCAGATGATCTTCTTTAGCTGATCGATCTGCTCGGGAGTGTTCACTTCGGGATCACCGACCTGTAGATCTTCCATGGTGACTTCTGGCATATTGGGCGATACTTCCGGCAAAACGGTCATCTGCTTCTCGATACCTTCAATGTACTGATCACCACCTTCATGTATACACACTTGTTCATCTACCTGATCTACCTTTTCCTGATCAGCATCATCTTGAGTCGCCCCTTGTAAGTCATCCAACTGGTGATCTACTTCGGGTTCACCTTCCTCCGTAACGACTTCGGCAGATTCATCTTCCTTTTTCTTCTCAAGATCGTTCCTGAACTCCTCACCATCATTTTTTCTCTCTGGACTCGCTGTCTTCGGTGAGCCGGGTCTAATAATATTCAATATTTGTGGACCTTTTTTGACCCGGCTTTCCCCTATCGCTTCGATCGGCGGTCTCCTGATCAGCAGCTTGGTCGGCGTAGAATATTCCGGCTTCTCGACCATAGGTGAGGTATCTTCATCTGCTAAGTCTTCGTCACTAATCAGGTCTGTGGTGGCTTGATAAGCCAGATTCTGCCATTCAATATATCTTCGTGATCCCACTGAGACATACCCAATCTGTCGAGGTACTTTCCCTTCGGGTAACCACATCCCTAGGATCATGTCTTCGTGAACGATTAGCGGCTGATCGGATATATTCGTAACCCTGATGTAACTTGATCTGCCGATACCCTTAACGAACGTTGGTACCCATCGTTCACCACGGGTTAGCCACAATTTCTGTTGCCGATCGCTCGGCCGAATCGTCACGTCGACTGACCGGGCTACCTCGATGTTTTCGTACTGACCCATTTTGAGCATCCGCACATGAGTGCCATATAAAGGGCGTCGGCCGGATAACTGTATCTGCACCTCATCCGGAAGAGTCAGGGTTCCATGAGACAGGTCGAGCCGTATACCGGCTGGTACCATGAAATCCATTCCCAATATCGCGTCTTGACCGGCTAACCGGCCAACCCAAGCGTTGAAATAGTAGACAAGGGAGCCTGCCAGAGTGAGGTTTACACGTGATCGCCCTTCAGTTATATACGAACTTTCGCCGATCCCAACACATTCATGCCTATGGGTACTGTCTATACGACATTCCACCTTACGATCAAAGGCGGAGTCGATAATCGAGACTTCTGCTCCAGAGTCAAATAGAATAGTGGCTTTTTCATTGTTAATCTTCCCATTAGCTTTTGCTTGCTTGTTTGAACCACTTGTCGGGAGAGTGATACTTCCTGTATCCTCGGGATTCACCGGGCAGTGGATTCAACTCCATCATCACGTCCGAACGGGAATATTCATCCACCCTGAGACTGTGAATCGGACATCGATCGATGCAATTTGAATTAGAGCATGTATTGTCGGTTATCTCCTTTTCCCAAAACTTATCTCCGCTACCGACATATGCATAGATGCAGAACGTAGATCGCTCGGCTCGAACCAGATTCCAACCTGGCGAGCGATCTAGTTTAACATTTTCTCGACATCTGGTGGGAGCATGCCAGCATGTTTAGTCGGCACATACCACTTGCCCATCCGATTGAAAAATTCTTCAATAGGGCAAGCACCGGCATCGTGAACCTTCCCACAGGTTTTACTTATGAAAAAAAACAATTATCCAAAGGGTGACCTTTACGATCACATTTTCCATATGTGATTCTCTTCCAGCAATTACGATCTCCATGTTCAGTCGACCCCCAATGCAAGGATTTCTTGCGAGGTCGGTCCTGATCAGGTTGAGCCCCACCAGATTTTCGTCCAGCCATGCCATTAATCCATGATCTCGGACGGAATACTGGTTCCGTCGTAAAGATATGACGATACTGCGTCCGAGCCTAAACTTGATTGACCACTTTCTTCTTCCGAACTGGAACTGTCCGATTCCTTCGTAATCATCCGAATCGCCCTGGTTGGTCGTGCCGCTGGTATCTTGCCTTGGTCCGGGTGTGATTTCGACCGATATCGGTTTGATCCTACCTCGACCTTGGGCTGTCGACTTTTGGTCCACTGCAGCGTTCTCAGGGTTAGTTCCAATTGCTCCGATTTGCTTATACGGAGCAGGGTTAACTGATCAGCCAAATCGCGATTGTCCAAAGTGCCGATAAAGTGTTCGACATGCTCGCGAGCTATACTCGGGTGTCGTGGGTCCTTGATCGGCATTTTCGCGCGCAGACCAGCAACATTCAAACGGTGTAAGTATTCAATCGGTGTTTCATCGGATCTTTTCTTCATGTGGTAATATTGTCTCGCGACGGCTACCCCTGAGTTGCAGTATTGCTCTTCGAATTCTTCACACAATTGAGGCCACTTCAAGCGTACTTCTTGGCTCAGCTGTTTAAGCCAGATCTTGGTCGGCCCTTCATCAAAATCAGCAAAAGTCAGACATCTTTCACCCTCCGGTGTCTTATCTCTCACGAAGGCTGATTTAGTCCGACTCAACCAAGCTCTCGCCTGATCATCGTCCATAGCCGGTGAAGTCTTTTAATTCCGAAATTGCCGACATCCGAACTCGAGTGATTGTTCCAGAGTCACTATCAAATGCCTGCGCGGAGGCCATATTTGCCCTACGAGACATATCCATATCCAAATCAACCGGATCAAAATGTTGACTGATCCCTCCATCTTATTTCAAATCCACATCACTACGTGGAGGTGATCTATGGAGTCGATCTTGGTGACCGACCTGGCATATCGGTCGAACAATTCCGGCTGATCGAACTGATTCCATATCCACATCTACAGGTTTCTTGACTGGTTTAGCAGTGGAT
>MIQA02000639.1:0-10897 GCA_001887855.2 Sclerospora graminicola | reverse complement strand
TTTAAGTCAAATAATGACGTCAGTGGATCGATTAAGATTAGTGCTAACTATAAGAGTAAGAGTTGAAGGTTATCTGGTGATGGACTTACGCGGCGAACAGGCGATCAAGACAGATTTCCAAAGCATCAAGAGTATACAAGAAAGCATATCTACAGCTGCTACGGCACGGGGAATGGTTAATGACAAACTCTGGGAAATGTTGTCCAAAGTGAAGTCCATCAGTTATAACCAGTCGGAACATACGATGCATATATACTTTTTAACACGAGAAATAGCGAAGAGGTATGCGGGGGTCACAGTCCCATACCACAAGCAAGTGCATGGTCTTCGCAATTTGCACGAAAAAGAGCCAGTAGCGGAGAAAGTCTGGAACAGAAAAATTGCCGGGAATGGAACAGGAATGGGGTTTCACCCTGAATACATCATCATTGTGCGGAATGTCACGCGTAATGTGGACATCATGAAACTAGATGGTTATCTGCAGACGATCATCCCGGCAGAATTCCGGTTCGAGGAACTGGATCAAGGTAGTCCGCTATCTTCCACGTCACTTGACTGGGAGATAGTGGTGGATGCAAGCGGGTGTCCCGCGAAACTCAGGGGCATCGAAAGGGTAATGTGGTGCGGGACGGTGTTATTACTAGAACACCCGACCACTAGAGGGCGAATCCACTGCATGCGGTGCGGGGGAGCAGGGCACCAAATGCGTGGATGCAAGTTGGCTACAGAACAATTAAAGGAAAACAATTGTTTAGCAGTTACAGTTGAGGAAGTTGAGACGATCGACTCACCTGAACCTATATTGGCAAGCATGGAGGCATTGCGAGAGGAAGTCCGACAGAATTGTCGGCAACAGGATGAGCGTCAGGAAAAGAGACGACTCAAGGATAAGGCGACGGACTCGGAACAGAGGTCGTCGGAGGAATCAGAGGCCACTCAGTCGGCCCCGGAGGAGGTCGACACGACCGGGAAATCTAGGCCCCAGGAAGAATCAGAGGAGGTAAAGGAGAAATCCGAAGTGCCGCCTCCAGACGGAAACGATCAGTGGATCACAGTGAAGCGAAAAACGCGAGGAATTGAGAAATCAGTAAAGGCTGACTTAAACCTGGATAAGGGTGAACCGGTTAATGAACCGGTGAATGAAGTATTTCGAACTGGGCAGGACAATCAACCCAGACCCAAAAAGAAACCGAATATATCCAAAACCCAACCCGGGTCGGGTTTGTCAACCCGGAACCACCAACAGGTTCAGAACGACACAGCGAGCACGAAAAAATCAGATGGGACAGCGCGCCTCAACTCGGCGGCGGACCTCCTGACTATTGAGAATGAGGCTAACGATGTATTAATGACCTTGGGTAATGTAGTGCACGCCAAGGAAGGACCGATTCAGTACTTTGTATGGGAGGAGACTGATGCGCCTGAGCAAAAAAGATACACACTACGGGAAGCGTTTGTCGCAATGGGTCTGCAGAAGGTGCCTACGGCGCCAACAGGCAAATGTCTAGCCTACAGCATAGTCCAAGCATTATACGATTCATCCTTGCGGGCACATCCGGAGATACTCGAAGAAGCGACAAAAAATCTCAAACAGGGATGTGCGGCGCGTGGCCTGATGGACTTCCAACTCAAGTACCCACCAAGCATTAGGAAACAAACACTGAGAAGTTTGGGGCGTGGCTATGACAGAATGACAGGACGTCAGTCGGAGGTAGAGTTCAAAAGGTACCTAGAGGAATATTGAAGCAGCCCGTCTGAGTTAGACACCACGGTATGCTGCAAAATGTGGGGCAGTAACGACACATTAGGGTGTATAGGAACCATGCTTCAGAGGCACATATTTGTTCTCAATGAAGATGGAAGAGGACGGTCACTTGGAGCAATTCACTACGCTCCAGAAACAAGGATGGCTCAGCGTAAAAAGTTCGCAACATGTGGTGAATATCCGATGAACATTGGGCAGTGCATCACAGCAGTAAAATCCTTAAAGCATGAGGCTATTCGCGGCAAAGGTAAAACGCCGTTAGTTATTCACTTTAAAACAGCACATTATCATGCATATACGCATGGATGGAGGGCAAAGGAAGGGACAAAACATGCAGAACAGCCAGAAGGGGGGTACGAGGATATAGATATGACGGATCCAACTGGAAGACAGCTCGTCAAGCGCAGGAATGCTTGGAGGGAGAAATAATGTCTCAAGCACCTCAATTCTTTCATTCTCAAATTGAGCAGCTACTAACGACAGGGCAGACAGGTACCGAAGATATTTTGCATTTCCTCATCGATACTGTTACGTACCTTCCAGCAGACAATCAAGAGGAGCTGTTACAGGTTAATATGCGGGATCCACGCATCAGGAAGTTTTTTTGCAGAAACCTATGAAGTCAGAGAGGAAGTGTTAGCGAAGTGGCATCAGATTACGCAAGCGACATACTCAATGAAGAACTTTCCAATTAGTCCCATTACGGCAGGACGTTCGCACCAACCGGATGAAATCATGCAGTTGGAAGCAGCAGAACCCAGCCCAGAGCCTTCAATCCAAGATGCAGAGGCGATGCGTTTGCGAAAAAAACGAGCTGTCGCTTAAACCTACAGCCAGGGTCAAGATGCCTCGCCGAAACAAGCAGAACCAGTGAGGAGAGAACTGTTTGATGAGTTACATGCGACATCTCCCGAGACACCGGAGAGTGGAGAAGAGGAACCAGAGTGGGCACGTGTCTGGAACACAATGGAAGTGGTATGGAACCATCAACAAGGGACCGCATTCCCCCATGCCGAAGCAGATAAGAGGGTGTGGCGATTAGCGGCTGCGAAGGAAGGATTAGCCATTATCCAATTATTGGAGTGTTTCAGCCATCCCCACCGCATCATCGAAGGTATGAGCAGTGAAGTCATGCATATAGTGACGCGTAAATGGTGGACAGACTGTTGGGAAACCCTCAGCGCAAACCTCCAAGGGAACAAGTATACACAGGAATTCAACGTGAGAATACAGGACTGGAACAAACGAGTTAAAGCGGTAACGAATGCGCAGCAGCAAGAAGCAATAAGACACAGCCGAGATGACTGGAATTTTATCAGGGCCAACAAGTATGGTTGCAAGTATTTATGGAACTTGTGTGCACCACATAATAAAAAGATCTTCGCATACATGGCAATGTGTGCGAACACATACCACACACAAATTGCGGCGTCATTAGGAGAAGAAGCAATGCCAAACGACGGTATCACTCTGAAGCTTGACAGACTCGAGCGTGCGCAGAAGTCTATAGCGAGAATAAGGGCATTCACGAAGCGGCTAGAGGAAGAAGACGCATCAGTTTGGCAGGACATAGCAGCATACTTCGCAAAGGCACTAACATCTGTGTCTACGTCAACAGGAAAGCAAGAGCAGGGGGAGGTCGCAGGGGGATCGTCATGTTCAGATCCCCTGATCCTCTACTAAGGGCAACGAGATGTTGGAAGCTTATCACCAGGAAGTGCAGAGGCTAGTTCACTCTATGGATGCATATGGCAGGCGAACGATCACGGATACGGCAATTAATAGAGAGGATGAGGAGAAGAAGAAACATGCATCAACAGCCGCGAACACAATAAGTATGACGCAGAATGTTAGGGGTTTTAAGGCACAATCTCGACACGAGTGGCTTCAAGCATGGAGAAATAAATCGGTAGCAAGGAGGGCGGATTGCACAATCATTCAGGAAACGCACATTACGACAGCAGAGGAGGCAGAGGAGGTGACTCGTTTATGGGAGCGAATGTGGAACTACAATAACCCGGCTACGAGGTTGGCATATTGGAGCATCTCTGCGACCATGGCTTGTGGAGTGGGGATTCTGTTTTAACGCCTGAGCATGGGAAGAGAGCGCGTCCCTGGAATCCAAGCAAGTGGAATGAGCGAGTGATAGCAGTGGAGCTGGAACATTGGAAGATTCTCAACATCTATGCACCAGCGGATACTAATACTAACCATTCTCAGTTTTATCGAGATTTAGGTAGATGGTGCTTGTCAGCAGGAGACGATGTCATATTAGCTGGCGACTTCAATTGCGTAGAAGCGCCTCAATTGGACCGATTAGCACCAGGCAAGGAAGTCAAGACTGAGTGCACGGAACTTTCACGATTAATTGCGGCACACGGATGGTACGACGCGGCGTTAGCCCAGCAATCAGCATGGGATGCGGATCGACTAACGGAAAGTTTGGAGTTCACCTTTTGGCGAGGAGAAGCAGCTAGCAGGCTGGATAGGATATATATTCCTATCAACAGGTATGATTGGGTGGATCGATTGGACACACGTACGCCGTTAGTGGCCTCGGATCACGAAGAGGTATCGGTAGTACTGCGAGAGCCGCAGAGAAGGCAACAAGAGATGTCCCGCCAAACGTTTCGATGAAAGTATCCAGTTGCGGGCGCCAATCGTAGAAGGGTTGTAGAGGAGGTTTCGGCGGAAGTTCGAAACAGACGTGGAGAAACATTTCAGGCACAAGTGGACTGGGATAAACAAGTGCAGCTTTGGACAGCAGCAATAATGCGAGTGCGGAAACGGGTGCGCCAGAGACGGAAATGGAAGGCGGTACAACTATCTCAGTCCCTATTTGGCATTGGTACCTCGAGAACCCAAGTATTGGGTATAGCAGCCAACGAAGCACTGAAGGAAAACAAGGTACGTCAAGGGCGCAAACTACGAAGAAGTATGGATACAATGAGATGGTTATTTAGGCGTACAGCTGTATGGGAAAGTAACCAACACGTCACAGCGATCAAGGTGCCTGGAACACAATTGCAAGGCTTGACAGAGATGAGCATTCCAGATAAATTCGCGCTGATATGGAAGGAAGTGCTCAGTTGCAGGCATAGTCAAGTAGCACCAGACAGGATGGAACAATGTCTGGACAGATTTGTCACGTTTCCGAGCGACAGAAAGGTAACGATAAGTGATAATGAAGCACTAATGGAACCGATCGATGAAGGAGATATCAAGCAAGCTTTAAGGACTTTGGAGAGGAGGAAGGCGGGTGGACCAGATGGTCTCAACAACGACTTCTATAAAGACTTTGCAGACGAGGTTATAAGTGACTTATGCATTGTAAGTAATGATATTCTTCAAGGAGATGATCCACCACAGACGTTTTTAGAGGCGGTCATTATACCACTTCGAAAAAAGGGCGACTCAGATAACGCGATGGACTACAGACCGATATCATTACTGCAGTCAAGTTACAAGATTTTCGCTAAGGTGCTGGCAGCGAGACTACAAAGATTTCTAGGGAGGCTAATTGGTGACACACAACAAGGGTTTGTGTATGGCCGGCGAATGGATAGAGCAGTTGTATTGATGCTGGATATGTTAGAACATTACAGTCACGGTTCAAGATCGAAGAGAGTTGAAAATAGTGGAGGAGTTTTGATGATTGACTTTGTCAAGGAATATGACACTATTGATCGTGATTTCCTCATGGTGGTGCTAAAGAAGTTTGGTTTTTCACAACGCTTTATTGATGTCATGAACAAGATCCACAAAGGAACGTCGGCAAGATTTCTAGTCAATGGAGAACTTTCAGAAGCGATACCAGTGGTATCGGGTATCCGGCAAGGATGTCCTCTAGCGCCATTGTTATTTATTCTCGCGGTGGAGCCATTGGGTCTAGCTATCACGCAAGATACGGAACTCGAAGGCATTACGATTGGTAACTCTACATTGAAGTGGGAACAACGGTTTTCAGCATTCGTTGACGATTCAACGATTTTTTTCGAGAAGGGAAGCATATGAAGAGAGCCCTGGACATCGTTGAAAGGTTCGGACATATGTCTGGTTTAAGGATGCAGCCGGCGAAGAGCCAAGTCATATTGATGGAAACGGAAGTGTACCCAGTAGAATGGTACACGGTACCGGTATTGCAACCTGGAGAATCAGTAAGATACCTCGGATATCAAATAGGGAATTCTTCACTCAAGGCCAAAAACTGGGCGGGCAGAATAAGAGCGATACAACGTCGACTCCTCACAGCTACGAAATGTGGCACGTCAGTAGATGAACGGGTGACACGTTTCAACGCGATCGCGATTCCTGCTATCCTCTTCACGGCGAAAGCATTCTTACCATCCGAAGAAACCCAACGGGAACTGGTCGCACTACAAAAGAGGTTCATTTGGAGTAAAACGACGGACACAGATGGAGGGCGTCACAAAATCTCACCACTGTTACTATTTACTCCCAAGAAGGCCGGCGGACTAGGTCTCATCTCCATACCAGCAGCATTACATACATTAGTGGTGAAGGAAGCCACGATGTGGATGTTGGAGCCAATAGACCGATACAATACGGCCTGGAAAAACTGGACGCAGCTATATACATGCAGAAATTCTAACTTATGGTTTTTTTATTATGATACAGGCCAGCAGGAGCGCAGAATGGAAAGAGGAAGTGCTGCAGCGATGATAAGAGGATCAATCTCGGACACGTTGGGACCATCGGTAGCAGAGCGACAAGATCTGCAGAAGTACGTCTCGGCTCATCTACCCAAACTACGGGATAATTGTGAAACACAATCACTGGAACCGGCGATAGGAGTGCACAACAACGACGAGGTGTGCGTCACAGCAGACTTACACAAGATACCTTGGCATGGACCAGGAAAGGGACACTTAGCGAGATTTTGGGGAAAGTACACATGGTTTGCGAATCCATGGATACGGGATTTAGCGGCGTGTTTTCTATCTTGGAGGAAGTTTGACCGATGTATCCAAGGAACGATTGGTGATCTACGCATCAAGAAGGTGTCAGACAATACGTTTTCGTGGACAGCGCAGTTCAAGTCGAAGAAAGGACACACAAGGGCAAAGGTAGGACGCTGGCTCCTGACAATAATCCTCTGCTCTCCACGTGTGGCGATTGGACAATGCTTGGGCGATCCAGGACCACTTCGTTTACTTTGGACGCCTAAACAATGGCTCTCAATGGATTGGAAGGTACAAGGCGCGAGGACGATAAACGGAGTGGATGGTAAGACTGGTAATTATGGCAAAGGCACGATGGTTTGTACTGGGATTGCGTGAAGCTGGTGTCACCGGACCAGAAGCCAGGATTTTCGAAGGAGAAGGAGTGGCCGCATGGCTTAGTATTTGAAGCGCACCCGGCCATTCATGGAATCGCATGGGAAACGAATGCCGACGTTCGCCCTAGCTCCATCAAACATTGGTTGCGGAGGACTTTTCGAGGACTGTATTACAAGATAATCGCGAAGCCCTTACACAGAGTTGAAGCACGATGGCAAGATAAAAGGGAGCGGGATACTTGGAATGGTTTTGTCCAAGATCAGACAACAAGAGATATATGGAAGCATGGCCACATGCTGTCGGACTATCAACGATGGAGTCTTTATGGAATGGCTACGTTCCAGCTTAATTGTTTTTACGATGGATATTCATCACAAGGCGGGTGAGCAATGGACGATCATTGCTTAGCACCCGGGAAAGGGGTCACACATATAGTGTGGGGGTGTACGCGTGCACAGAAACTATGGGCACGCGTTTTAAGTTTTTGGAACGGATGGTGGGCCGATGCAACGGATTTAGATCCATACAAGTGGTATTTTGTAACCAGGCAGGCACCACCGATTTCACCGGCGATTATGCAGAGGCTAACGATTAGATGTGGCCGCCAAGCCCAAGCGTGCAGCAAGGAAATGTCCAGATTGTGGTGGGCGTTGTGTTCGATAGGAGCGACATGGCTCTGGCAACTACGTAACGAAATCTTTTTCCAAGGAATACGAAGGACAGAGCATGAGCATATTGGTTATCTTTGAAAAAAAAACTTGGAGCAAGTACAAGCGGTTATTGCGTTTGAAAAGAAATTTGCCAGTTCGAGGTTACGTGGAATACGTTTGCAGATATATCTCAAAAGCATCCAGGGTGAGATGCAAGATCGACCGAATGATCGTCTGGAATTTTTTACTCTCGTTTCATCGGGATGAGTATCGATCAGAGGAAGGTTTACACAGAGTACTAAGGAATTTTATTGTAGCTAATAGTTAAACTTTACTAAATAGACTACGTTTTACAACAACGCGTGCTTGTCATAGGCGACAACAGCAGTTTTGACAGGGTTTGGTAGTACCGTGGAAGCATAGGTGTCGCCTTTGACATGCATTTTACGGTAAAGGGTAAATGTACTAAGACAAGCCGTTTACTCCAACAGCCCCACTGGATTGGATGAGTACATTTGTAATTTAAAAATTGACAGTTGCTCGTGTGGGTTATACTTTATTATAGTATAAAGACGATATCCCAGAGTTTAATCTGTTGACTGTGCGATCAGTTCTAAGTCATAACCCCGGATCTTGGTTACGCGGCAGTTTACTGCTGATAGCTCGGACCACCATGGCTAGAACTAATCAAACGGCACAAAATCAACGGGAGGAAAACGCCCAATTTCAACTTGCCACCAAGGCATCTTGAAAAACTGCACCTCGGTCTAGGATGCCAGCTGTGGCTGAGACCTATGACCCTGATGATGTCAGTGATGAGCCAGCTACTAAGCGCCTCAGAGATGCAGAGGTCGCTAGTAGCAGCGGGTCTAGCGACATTGACGACGATGGGGATTCAACTTCCAAAACTGCCAATATTCTCGTCCAAATGCAGGATATGGCGGTTGTACCAGCGTCTCGCATTGGTGGGCATCGTTCGATTGAGTATGCTGTTGGTTCGCGTGTTGTTGCTCTTGACGTATACGAATCGGATGTGGAGCTCTTTGAAGAGGATGGATGTTTTTACATACTTAAAGACGTGAATGGTGTTCGAGTTAAGAAGTGGATTGTTTTTCGCATTGACAACAAGAAAGGTCGGGATTCATACCGTGTTATATGGTGGAACAACTGTGGGCCTTGCAAGGTGACTTGGCAGCCGCGCTCGGATCTTGAAGAAGATTTTGGCGAGCATCTTGCGTTGGTTGATCGTTTTGCCAGGGCGTATACCATTTTTTCAAAGCGTACACCAGAGGCGTTTATCAAGTTTGCCCAAGAAGATGGATCATTTGGAAGGAAGACAATTCAAGATAACAACGTTAGAAACTGAATGTTTGTGGCGCTCAAGGATGCTGTGGCACTTCTTGGTGATGCTAACGCTGTTCAGGACACATGGGTGACCGAGTTCAGTGAGGAGGGCAAGTTATGCTTTGGTTTTGATCCGTGTAAGGAAGCAACGTGGAGTGTTTTCAGGGCTTTCCTCCGCTTCATCGTCTTTAAGCGAGGTTCAACAATCGCACTCAACTCGATTTATTCAAATTGTCACGATGGAGGAGCACACAAAGTTACGGCTATTTTGAATCTGAAGGTGGATGATGGTGTTTATATTGCGGCAGCATACAATCCGTCTTAAGTCGGTCATTGCTTCGTATTGCTTGTCATCAACCGTGAATTTTTCGTGGTCGAGGATGACAAGGCGATCCCACTCAAGATCTACGGAAAATGGATTGACCAGGTTGCTTTTGTTCGCAAGGTCGATATATTCAAGAAACCTTTCATGCAGTAACCATTGTTTGAAGTAGGATGGTGACACACTTAATAAAAGTTTGCCATTTACTCTGTTTAATTGTTTAAGTATGTCTAATTTGGTTATTAAAACCAGGGAAACCTCACAGAATCTGCGTAGGAAAACCTTAAGCAATTCAAGCTTTTCCGTTTTGATTAAGTATTTCAAATTTGGTTAGGAAGCCAGGAAAAACCTCGCATAGCTTGCGTAGGAAAACCTTAAGAGAATTGGTTGTCTGGTTTGTATGATTGCTTAGACATTCTGTCACGAGTTGTCACACCAAGTTTATTTCTTAAATAAAGGAATTGAGGCTTTGGGAGTGCCTTGGTAAAAATGTCGGCTATCATGTCCTTTGTATTGCAATACGTTATAGTGAAGTGTTGTTGTTCCACTTTTTCTTGCACGAAGTGATAGCGTATATCGATATGCTTAGATCTACCGTGCAATTCAGGATTATTTGCAAGTTTTATGCAACTTTGGTTGTCTTCGTGAATTATTGTTTGGTTTTGTGGATTGAAATCCAAGTTCACTAAGCAGGGTCTTTAGAAATATTACTTCCTGCATGCAATGACAGAGTGCAATATACTCAGTTTCCGTTGTGGATAGAACCACAGTATGATGTTTTCGAGAAAGCCACGATATCGGACTTGTACCGATCATTGTCACAAAACCACCTATAGATCGTTAAGTATCTGAGCAGCTCGCATAGTCAAAGTCTGAAAAAGCGGTAAGACTGTCCGTGAGTTGACGGGTAGTCTGCTGGATTATTCCACCCAGAGTTAGTCCGTGGCTTGTTGTGCCATGCAGGTATCTGAAACCTCGAACTACTGCTTTCCGGTGTTCTTCTCCAGGGTTGGAGAGGTATTGGCTTACTTCTCTCATGTAGTATGCAAGGTCAGGGCGAGTGCCTATCATAAGATACATGAGGCTGCCGACTGCCTCGCGATATGGGATGTCTTTCATCAGCTTCTATTTGAGGGCTCATGGCACTAGACAGTTTTATGCTGCGGTCAACTGGTGTAGTGACGGGATACGTCACAATATCTTTAAAGCAATCCAGGACCTTAGTTGCATATTTCTCTTGGTGGATGAAGATCGTTCGGTTTTTGCGGTTCCGTTCTGTGGACCACCCGAGTAAGTACTTCACCTCCCCTAAATCTGTCATATTGAACCTCTGCTTCAGGGCAGACTTAATTTCATTGACGAGGGCAGGTGTTGGGGCGATGATCAAAAGATCATCAACAGAGACTGCAATATAGCATGGAGCGATCCGACAAAGACACATCGATCTTTGATGAGACGTTGCTCTCCAGGAATTTCGCGAGGGTTTGATACCACACACGCGGTGCCTGTTTGAGTC
>MIQA02000638.1:0-46713 GCA_001887855.2 Sclerospora graminicola | reverse complement strand
ACATCACCCCCCACTCAAGCTGGTTGGCCAATAATATGTTGCAATATTGGCCAATCGAGTGGTGGCACTTGTTGGTCATAACGATATTCTGTTATAACCCATCTTGACCAAAAGTAATCTAATGGTCAGCAAACGCAGCGGCGCTCTTACGGGCACTGCCGATACTTCGAAAACAGACATCACCTCTGCATTGCGTGCGGAGGTGTCGTCGAATGCCGACGCTTCGAACGTAGCTTCGAGGCGCAAGGCAACTTCACAAGATCGCTTGTCTCTCGTGGCAGACGCTGTGAAAGCAGTGTCTAAGCGAGGGCGGGGAGACGTCGCGAATGCAGCGTCTTCCGCGTCTCCACCTGCCGCAAGGCGGGTGTCAAAGAAGAAGTTTAACGACCTCTTCGGAGAGTCATCCGACTCCGAGCATGAGGGCGAGGACGATGCCGTCCCCGTCAACAACTCTAGTGGGGTTAAGACCACCAGGACCGCTTCGCCGTTTAGTGATGGCGAAGTGGCTTCTGACGCCGTCGATTACGACAGCGACAATTCGATGAGGCGGTGGTATGAGGAACGTAGGGCTCCTCCTGGACCTCGTCATTCGCCAGGTCGTAGCGAAGACGACTTCGAGGCGGTAGGTGGTGCCCCACCCGCCAAGAAACATCGTGCGGAAGCGGCCTACACTGCTTCCGATTCACTGTGTCGTGTGGAACGTTATGTTCCGTACGAAGTGGGGTTTTGGACCCCCGCATGGACGCTTGCCTACGGTAGTGGTGGGCATGTCAAACGTGATTGTCAATATTCACTGTTTGACATTAATGCGCTTGACGATTGCGAGGACCTTCGCAACCGTCATTTTGATCGTAGTACTGACGATAGACGTCGGTACTTCATCGACCTTTTCTTCCAAGCTCGTCACTACACGAACCGGAAAGGGTCGCAAAAGAATAAGGACGACAAAGACGCCCTTAATCAGAGCATCGGAAGCTGCTTCGCAGGCATCAGCACCTAGTGTTGGCGTGCCGCCCTCATCAACACTTAGTGTTGACGCTTCTTTTGAGTTCGAGGAGAAGTATCCTTCTCGAACTCACGCAGGAGGTCAGGGGCATCCGCCCTCAACACCTCGATCGGTTCCCAAGAGTCAAACTCTTGGGAATATCCCACCCAACGCACCAAGTACTCGGTACGCTGCCCCTTCTTATAGGGAACCGAGCGCTTCGAAAGCAAGCGCTCGAGAATGTAGCGCTTGTTCCCTGACTGTCAATCAGGGGCGGCGGGGGCTGATAATTCCCTCGGCGTTGTTGTTGCGGCGCATGGTTATCAGCTCCGCAAGCTTGAGAAGCACTGTGACGCTTTGAGCGAGGACATGTGCCACTCGATGAAAACGTATCGTTATCATCGGGACGAGATTCGCGAGATTCTCGACGCGCAAGTCGTGATGCAGAAGAAGAGTGATCTTCTGATGATCGACGTTGATCGTCTAAAGTCGGAGATCGATCGACAAAAGTCGGAGATGGAAACTCTCCAGGCTTCCCACCATCGGTTGGAGACCGATTACAAGTCTCTTTTGGGAGACTTGAAGAAGCACGGCATTCGCCGTGGCGATGCGTCTCGTCCGAAGACGTAGACGATCGGTATGGTTTGAGCCTCCCAACGTAAAACGTTGGATGGAGGCGCATGGCCGCGGGAATGTCTAAAGTGTAGGCATTCCCCTTAACACCTTGGACCTTAAAGGGCCCAATGAACTTAGGGAGCAACTTCCGTGTAGGGAAGTTGCTAATTGCATGTGTAGGCAAATTAGTTGTAGATAACATAACTAATTCACCTTTTTCAAAAGAATTTGTGTTCTTCCTTCCATTCTTATCTACATTCTGCTTCTGCTTGTCAAAAGCGGAAGCAAGCGAGTCTTTTACATAGCGTATTACAGCTTGACGTAATAATACGAATTCATCTACTGCTTTATTGGCAGTAGATGGGTTGTTTTCAGTGTCTGCAGCCATTGCTGCCGACACATATTCCGCATAAGCGGTTTCGGTTTCTGAAACTGGTTGAGTTTCTTCTGTGGTAACAGTAGAAGTGTAATGGGGTACCATTACATAAGTGATATTTGAATAGAAATATCACAGTTCAATTTCAGTCGTAATACCTGAAATTGTGAATATTGGATTATAAGTTGTCATAATCCACCTTTGAGAACAGATTCTGATATAATCGAATCTAACAAGTCATCTAATGATAAAATATCATTAAGATCAGTTTTATACTACATGTTTCTATGATTAGTCTAGGTCTAATTATACTAGTTAGCTCTTAACCAACCATAAATATATTCACTCTTAAACTTACCTTCTAGCACTCACGTCCCTAAGTGTATATATATTAATATATATATACTTAATCGATAGTTAATTAATACATTAATTATTTTCCTATCTGAGTTTATTTAAAGTAAACTAAGAAGGACCAAATTACATTTGGTCCAACACAATTTGCACGCTTCCTCATTGCAACTTACAGTGTAAGCCGCGTGACAGCAACCCTGTTACACCTGGTAGCACTTTGTGGTCCGTCCTAACGACCACTTTTGACACGTTCCGCTAGTTAACTAGCAGTTCGAAGGTTTAAGAGCCACTAGCTGTAATGACAACAGCCAGTGAACGTGAGCGTGAGCGTCTGCTCGCGCAAGACTTAGTTATGGAAAACTTTCCTAACTGGTCACCGAGTGCCATAATGACAGTGACGGAGATGATTCGGACCATAGGGCCCGAAATCATCACTCTCCTCCGTGGCAAAACCTCGGAGGATGCTCTAGAAACGGTTTCCCGTTTCAAGAAAATGTATGTCGACCCCCAGGTGCGCAATGCGATATTGCGCTCCCAAACGGCGGCGGCAACAACAGCGCCCGCATCTAGTGCGAGCGTTGAAGTAGTAAAGGCACGGATTCCGCCCTTTACTGGCGAAGGGGGCGAACCTCTTCGTAGGTGGTTCGCAGAGGTAGAGGATGCTATCACTGCGCAAAAGATTGTGGACCCGCGGTCACAAGCTTATTTCGCCACCACATGCCTAGGCGGTCGCGCCAGGGCATGGGCGATGAGCCGCAGATCCACTGATGGAACTGCGTTTTGACATATCAGTCATTAAAAGCTGAGCTAAAGCACAACTTTGAAGCCCCAGAAATGGAGCTTAGCTGCCGTGAAGAGTTCATGGAACTCAGGCAGGGCAAGTTGAGCTTACATGCGTATGCTCAGAAAATACAATATTTGTTGTCAAATATTGTATATGAACCGGTGCCTCCTGCAATGCAGGTCACCGCCTTCATGAAGGGACTGAATGACGGTCCCATCAAACAGAGTCTTTACCGGGTTCCCCCGAAGACTCTGAGCGATGCTATAGACCAAAGCATCCGGGAAGAGTTCAGCATGCGTCGCTCAGCAGCGCATGCTGGGGTTAGTCGGAAAGCGCAAGCGCCTTTCGACTTTAACATGCCGCCAATACAGCATGTTAATAATAATAACCAAAACTCCCAATCGATACGAAGTTCACATTTCGTCCCGAGACACCTGAATCCGCGTCACAATGCGGGCGGAGGAGGTCCAGAACCTATGGATCTATCAGTTGCGGTCGCCTCGACTCCGAGGCAACCGAAAAACAAGAAGTTCCTTCGCTGCAATCGATGCGCGAAAATGGGCCATTACGCTCATGAATGTATGGCGCCGCGTCCGGCACCACGCAGTCAGCGGACTGGACAGCCTGCTGGCAAGCGACATCAACAGGGGCAACCCTCTGTTGATGCAAAAAACGTGAACAACCAGTAGGGGCGGGGTGCCCTACTGGACGGGTTATCTCACATGCCGACATCGGGCATGTGAGGATAATAGCCCCAGACGGGACTATGTCCTGTCAACGTGTGCAGGGTGAAGAGAAACCTCTCATTACCCTTGAAGTTAGGCCACATGGAAACGATGTCCCCATGCGTGCTCTGTTTGACACAGGAGCGTCAAATAATTTCGTTAGAACTGAGGTACTAACGTCGTTGAACTTCGAGGAGATTGAATCTCCAAGAAGCATGCTGTCAGTCCGGTTAGCAACAGGTGCAACCGTGACTATACCGAAGCGTGTAATTCGAACACGCCTCGAGTTAGACGAACTATCGTTCGAGGATGAATACATCGTCCTCGATCTTGACGACAAGTTCGATGTCATCTTGGGCATTCCTTGGATGTCCAAGCATCAACCAACGATCGACTGGGTTAACCTGTCGATCGACTGCGGCGGTCTCACAGGATCTGATCACCCTGTGAAAAATCCGGCTGTATCTCATGATACAACCGCAGTGTCAGTGTCAGACAGCCTGGTGGATAGCGATGGCACCACCAGATCTGATCCGACTAGGTCAGCGGATGGTACACCCGCTGATCAGTGTCCAGAGGGACGCGAACGCGCGACGAACGAGTCGTTGCGTGTCACTAATGTGTGCAACACGGGCGCAAAGCACTCCCGTGTTTAAGTTACTACTACAACCGATGACGGTCGTGGTATAGAGAATGCGCACGCGGTGGGAAACACCCACCGTGAAAAGAATGAAACCGTCACGGAAGCAAATGACTTCCGTGTCGAAAATAAAGAACTCACGACTAAGAACAGTCGAGAGTGCATGAACACCATGGTAGACAGTGGTCACCATGAAGAGAAGGCCTTGTGCACGAGTGATGATCACCGTGTCACAGATCGGACAAGTGCGTCTGATCTAGCAGCTGTGTCCGTCGAGACGATCAACGTCCTGACGCAGACAGAGACCGGATTAGCTACCCAGTCTCTCACACTTGAGAACCCTCCGAACCTAAGTTCAGAGATGATGGCTCTTCCAGCCTTGAGTTGGAAGAAGTTCGTAAGGAACTTGCGAAATGATCAGATCGAACAGATCTGCGTCATTGTCGCATCTGATGAGGTTGTGGATATTCGCGAGCGAATATCCACTTAACAATTAGAAGCCAGCGGGAACGAACTCGTTCCCAATGGAAAGAACACTGAGAACGAACTCGTTCCCAGTGATCAAACCAAAGTTCAGCGCTTTGAAGCGCAGAGCTAGGAGTCACTTAAGGCGACTTCCCCGTACTACAAAGTACTTTAGGAATACGCTGACGTATTCCCAGAAGAAGTACCTTGTGAGCTCCCCAAGGATAAGGGAACGAGACACGAAATTGATCTCGTCCCCGGCACGAAGTACTGTGTCACGCGGCAATGGCCATTGCCGCGCGACCAAGTTAAAGCCATCGACGAGTTCTTTGAAACTCGTCGTAAGGCGGGACATGTGCGGGAGTCTACCTCACCGCACTCCAGTCCCACCTTTTGCGTAAAGAAATCCACTGGTGGGTGGAGAATCGTTCATGCTTTCAATAAGCTGAACGCAGCCACGGTACCGGCGCAGACGCCGATACCGCGGAAGGATGTCATCATAGATGGCATGAGCGGGAGCACCGTTTTCAGTGCTCTCGACTTGAGGGATGGTTTCTACCAAATCCTTATGCGTGAGAAGGATATCCCTCTCACGGCTGTAAGCACCCCAAGCGGTATGCTTTGGGAGTGGCTTGTTATGCCACAGGGGCTTCGAAATGCCTCTGTTACCTTCAATAGATGCGTTACGCATCTATTTCGCCCGGTGCGAGATTTCGCGCCGAGCTATTTTGATGATGTGTTCATCCATAGTAAGTCTGAACATGGCATGGCTGATGTAGCCGTTCATAAAGAACATCTACGTCAGGTGTTAGAGCTTTTGCGCAAGCACAAGCTCTATGCGAACTTAAAGAAGTGCACCTTTGGTGCACCTGAGATACCCGTTCTTGGCTGCTTTGTAGGCAAGAATGGGGTACGCCCCGATCCAGAAAAGATCAGGGTGATCGTTGAATGGCCTCCGCCAACTAACGTTAAGGAACTTCGAAAGTTCCTCGGACTGGCGACATATTTGCACAAATATTCGTGCAACTATGCCGGTCTGATCCGACCTCTTTCTCAGTTATTGAAGAAAGATATCGATTGGCGCTGGAATACCCAGTGCCAAGATGCGTTTGATGCAGTCAAGCGTAGCTTGACTGAGGCTCCCGTTTTGGCAATCGCCGATAACGAGCGACCGTTCCACGTCGTTTGCGACGCGAGCGATTTCGCCATCGGCTGTGCCTTGATGCAGCGTGATCACGATGATCGTGATCGCGTGATTTATTACCAATCGCGTCAGCTGCGCCCAGCCGAGCGCAACTATCCGGTGCATGACAAGGAACTCCTTGCCATGAAGTATGCACTGGCGAAGTTTAGGATCTATCTCTTAGGAGATAGACCCTTCGTGGTTTACACGGACCATGCGTCGCTACGCACGGCCGTGAATTCGCCGCACATCTCTCAAAGAATGGCACGTTGGCTGTCATTCTTTGCAGAATACAACTTCACGGTTGAGTATAAACCGGGAAAGCTGAACGTGGTAGCGGATGCGCTATCACGACGCCCCGATTACGAGACGAAACCGTCCGTAACCGAAGCAACCAGTGCAAACGCAATACGTTGCACCGATCTGTCGTCGCCGCTTGTGCGACAAATAGGTCAAGCGTACGAGACAGACGAGGAAACTCGCCTACTGATCGATTAGTTGAGTGATCAGTCAGATCGGAAGCGCAAGGAACTTCCAGAGTTCCTTCGCGCATGCGTGCATCGTTATCAATTGCACGATGGTCTGTTGCTTTACAGCACAGACCAAGATGATGTTAATCGCATTGTCGTTCCAAACGACGATGATCTCAAACATCAAATTTTGTTTGAGTACCATGATGCACCGATTTCGGGGCATCAAGGCCGAGAGAAGACGTATGCTTCTCTCGCACGCGATTTCTACTGGCGTAACCAATATAAATGGGTACGTAAGTGCGTCCGCGCTTGCGAGATTTGCCAGCGCGTCAAGCCCGCACAGTCCGCGCAGGCTCCCCTCCAATCTCTGCCGGTTCCGACAGAGTGTTGGAAGTCCATTTCTATGGATTTTATCTTTGGTCTTCCGGCTGATCACAGTCGGAAAACAGGCATTGTGGTCTTTGTAGACCGTTTCAGTATGATGGTTCATCTTGCTGCAGTGTCAGCGAATGTCACCGCTGCGCAAACGGCGCGGATATTCGTTGACACGGTATTCCGTTTACACGGGATGCCGGAAAACATAGTCTCGGATCGTGATCCAAGATTTACAGGGCGTTTCTGGCAAGAAACGTTCTCGTTATTGGGTACGCAGTTGAAGATGTCAACCGCGGACCATCCGGAAACGGATGGGCAGACTGAGCGCGTTAACCGCGTTCTCGGCGACATGCTGCGTTCTTATGCGCATGCCTTCGAGCAGTGGAGTGACTACTTACCACTCACTGAGTTTGCTATAAACAACTCGGTGCATGCTTCTACCAAGCACACACCGTTTTACGTGAATGCCTTACGGCATCCACGAACCCCGGCTTTACTTGGCGGTGCGCCAAATCTAAGTGGGGGAGGGACCCGCTCAAATTCAAAGCGAGTCGATACACAAGCTGCAGGTGCAACTTGTGAAGAAACTGATGAGTCTTCTACTGTTACTACATAAGAAAACCAAGCAGTTTCGGAAACCGAAACCGCTTATGCGGAATATGTGTCGGCAGCAATGGCTGCTGGCACTGAAAACAACCCATCCACTGCCAACAAAGCAGTAGATGAATTCGTATTACAACGTCAAGCTGTAATACGCTATGTGAAAGACGCGCTTGCTTCCGCTTTTGATAAGCAGAAGCAGAATGCAGGCAAAAATGGACGGAAGAACACAAATTCTTTTGAAAAAGGTGAATTAGTTATGTTATCTACAACTAATCTACCTACACATGCAATAAGCAACTTCCCTACACGGAAGTTGCTCCCTAAATTCATTGGGCCCTTTAGGGTCCAAGGTGTTAAAGGAAATGCCTATACCTTAGACATTCCCGCGGCCATGCGCCTCCATCCAACGTTTTACGTTGGGAGACTCAAACCATACCGATCGTCTTCGGACGAGTCGCATCACCACGGCGAATGCCGTGCTTCTTCAAGTCTCCCAAGAGAGACTTGTAATCGGTCTCCAACCGCTGGTGGGAAGCCTGGAGAGCTTGGAGAGTTTCCACCTCCGACTTTAGACAATCAACGTCAAGCATCAGTAGATCACTCTTCTTCTGCATCACAACTTGCGCATCGAGAATCTCACGAATCTCGTCCCGATGATAACGATACGTTTTCATCGAGTGGCACATGTCCTCGCTTAAAGCGTCACAGTGCTTCTCAAGGTTGTGGAGCTGATGGCCATGCGCCGCAACAACAGCGCCGAGGGAATTATCAACCCCCGCCGCCCCTGATTGACAGTCAGGGGAACAAGTGCTACATTCTCGAGCGCTTGCTTTCGAAGCGCTCGGTTCCCTATAAGAAGGGGCAGCGTACCGAGTACTTGGTGCGTTGGCTGGGATATTCCCAAGAGTTTGACTCTTGGGAACCGATCAAGGTGTTGAGGGCGGATGCCCCTGACCTCCTGCGTGAGTTCGAGAAGGATACTTCTCCTCGAACTCAAAAGAAGCGTCAACACTAAGTGTTGATGAGGGCGGCACGCCCACACTAGGTGCTGATGCCTGCGAAGCAGCTTCCGATGCCTTAAGAGCATCGACATAGCACTTAACTTCAGCGGGTACTGAGAAACCTCGGTACCCTCTAAGCTCCTTTTCGGTCAGACGAGGAGCTCCAGGGGGACAACACGGGCATTTCATGCTCGAAGGAACCCCACAAGAGAAACCCTCTTTAATACAAGTGAAATCGATATACTCCATTTTACCCTGAGATCGAGTACTTTAAGAAGCGCTCGCGGTTTGCGTGAACCTTCTTCACGTACCTGTCGGGATCTTTGTTGTAATTCTCAACAAAGGCATTCCAACTTTGAGTAAGGGCGTCTTTGTCATCCTTACTATTTTTCGACCCTTTCCGGTTCGTATAGTGACGAGCCTGGTAGAAAAGGTCGATGAAGTACCGACGTCTATCGTCAGTACTACGATCGAAACGACGATTGCGAAGGTCCTCGCAATCGTCAAGGGCATTAATGTCAAACAGTGGGTATTGACAATCACGTTTGACATGCCCACCACTATCATAGGCAAGAGCCCATGCGGGGGTCCAAAACCCCACTTCGTACGGAACATAACGTTCCACACGACACAGTGAATCGGAAGCAGTGTAAGCCGCTTCCGCACGTTGTTTCTTGGCGGGTGGGGCACCACCTACCATCTCAAAGTCGTCTTCGCTACGACCTGGCGAATGACGAGGTCCAGGAGGAGCCCTACGCTCCTCATGCCACCGCCTCATCGAATTATCGCTGTCGTAATCGACGGCGTCAGAAGCCACTTCGCCATCACTTAACGGCGAAGCAGTCCTGGTGGTCTTAACCCCACTAGAGTTGTTGACGGGGACGGCAACGTCCTCGCCCTCATGCTCTGAGTCGGATGACTCTCCGAAGAGGTCGTTAAAGTTCTTCTTTGACACCCGCCTTGCGGCAGGTGGAGATGCGGAAGACGCTGCATTCGCGACGTCTCCCCGCCCTCGCTTAGACACTGCTTCCACAGCGTCTGCCACGAGAGACAAGCGATCTTTTGAATTTGCCTTGCGCCTCGACACTACGTTCGAAGCGTCGGCATTCGACGACACCTCCGCACGCGATGCAGAGGTGATGTCTGTTTTCGAGGCATCGGCAGTGCTCGTAGGAGCGCCGCTGCGTTTGCTGACCATTAGATCACTTCTGGTCAAGATGAGTTATAACTGAATATCGTTATGACCAACAAGTGCCACCACTCGATTGGCCAATATTACAATATATTATTGGCCAACCATCTTGAGTGGGGGGTGATGTAATGGGGTACCATTACATAAGTGATATTTGAATAGAAATATCACAGTTCAATTTCAGTCGTAATACATGAAATTGTGAATATTGGATTATAAGTTGTCATAATCCACCTTTGAGAACAGATTCTGATATAATTGAATCTGACAAGTCATCTAATGATAAAAATATCATTAAGATCAGTTTTATACTACGTGTTACTATGATTAGTCTAGGTCTAATTATACTAGTTAGCTCTTAACCACTCATAAATATATTCACTCTTAAACTTACCTTCTAGCACTCACGTCTTAAGTGTATATATATTAATATATATATACTTAATCGATAATTAGTTAATACATTAATTACTTATCTACCTAGGTTTATTTAAAGTAAACTAAGGAGGACCAAATTACATTTGGTCCTACACAAATTTGCACGCTTCCTCATTGCAAGTTACAGTGTAAGCTGCGTGACAGCAACCCTGTTACAAGTATAGAGATGAAGATCATCTTTAGACTTGAATGGTCGAAAACGACGCTTAGATAGTAATGTTAATGTAGATGATGTTGAGATGTAGATGACGTATGTACTCAAAAACGAAATAGAAAAGATATCTGACATACTTTTCGTTAAATGTATTTCGCTTCGCCAGCAGGCTACGTAACGATCTTAATAATATGAGGAAGCGCCTAAAGTGGGACCTCAATCAAGGCTAATTGGCAATAATCGATTAACTTAGGCGCTCGTGTAGCGCTCAGTTTTAATTGGGATATTATTTTTTTCGTTTAAGTTGCTTGATAATGCATATGCAGAGCAGCAATTAAAAAAGTTAGTATGCTAATTAGCAAGCAAGAAGAAATAGCTCAAGTCAGTACACGTTCAAAAGGGTGATAGCAGTCCTTCTGCTATTATTGTATGGTTCTCTCTTCACAACAACTTATCTAAAAGTAAAAATGAGTTTTAATACGAAGAAGAAGCAGGGAAAAAAGCTCGATGAGGGATCCATAGAACACGGTAGAAGCAAAATAATTTTATGTATCCTAATGTTTTTTGTCTCGTCTGTGCAAAATCCTTATGTTTTTTGTCTGGTCTGCGCAAAATTGATCAAATAGTGGACCTCCTCGTGAATAGTGGCCCCGCCCATAACTGATGTCGAAATACACGGATTTCAGAGTTTGAACCGCTCTAGAGAAAAATGACGTGATTGGCTAAGGTTTTCGATTATTCCATCTTTTGGTCTCGTAAATCGGCGTTTTAACCGTCCAAATCCATGCATTCTCTATGAAATTATCGTGAAAAAGCTAAGTATCCAAATTTGCGCTCTTAATCTGCTGCAATACGTTATAATACTTTTAATATTAGAACTATCAGTTGTTATTAACTTTTGATTGATTAAATTTAATGCTTGTAACCAAGAAATTTTATGACGTGTGAAAGCGCATGGACAATGAGGGCGCTCACGTTATAGAAGCCGAACACTAAGCTGAAGCCATGGAAGTGGCCGCAGAGGTGACCGTGGCAACAGCCGTCCAAGTCAAGCGGGACTTGGCAATAGCCGTCCAAGACAAGTAGGACGCGGTAGCAGTCGATCACACTATGGAGGACAACAAGACTTTATTCTCATGGTGACAACTATGCTGAAGAAATATCAAAGGATATTATTGAATGGAAGCTAGACTGTGGAAGCCAGCTGCATCTATGCGGTGTACGCGAATGCAAGTACCTTCAGGAGGTTGAAGGAAAACAGCTAGTGATGATGAACGGCTCTCATGTCACTGTAAAGGAGAAAGGCAGCGTGGTGATCATGATGCAAGACGGGAAGACATTAAAACGTTGTATACTGCAAAACGTGTAGGGGCACGTTTCAATTTGATATCGCTGGACCTAATGCACGAGCGAGGCTTTCGAAAATGCTAATTTCGCGCAACCAGAGGGTGTGCTGCTTGAAAAGAGAAAGGAGCAGGGATTCCACGGCATTCAAGATAAAATTTATGAAGTTAGCGGGGATCTACCGCATGTTCCCCTCGTCCTAATCTTAATTCAATGGGAACGTATGACGTTACGACAACCATTGAGGAAACTAAGAGCGCAAACAAAAAAGCGAGAAAGGCAGAGGGTAACATGGAAACGTGGTATCGTCGTTATAACCATGCGGGGATGAAGATACTCCGTAAAATGGAAAGAGATAACTTGGTGCAGGACATAAAGATTAATAAGGAGTTAAACAGCTATGTTTGTGTTCCATGTGAAGTGTCGAAAACAAGACAAATGCATTTTCGATCTAAAACTAAGAAGGCTGAAAGACCGCTACAACGGCTACACATGGATGTGGATAATCTTGAAGAAAAGAGTGTCATTTGTGGAAGCAGATAGTACCTGCTTATTGTGGATGAATTTTCACGTTACAAGTGGACTATGTGAGAAAATTAGTCAAAGCTCTCTATGGATTGAAGCAAGCTCCTAACGTAAGGAATCGCAAGCTACATGATCGACTATAACGTCTAGGTTTTGTCTGAATCGAATGTGACTGGGTACTTTACGCCCGATTCCAAGAGGGAGAGATTGATATGCTACTCACAGTATACATGGATGACCTATTGCTCATGGGACATGAAGCTGATTGTGAACAAGTAAGGATACAACAAAATGAAGTGTTTGAACGGGTAGGGCTTGGACCAGTCAAGTATCTATTGGTTGTCGAGGTGACAATAGACCGACAAGCCAAGACTACATTCTTAAGTCAAGAAGCATACGTCGTGGATATACTCAAGCGCTTTCATCAGGCGATACTTAGCTGGATAAGCTCGCTGTATCACGTCCAATCGTGCTGGTAATGGACTACAACTCTACTCACGCCGATATCAGTGCGTCTCCTCGCGCGCTAACTTATAGTTACTTCCTCAAACTTATTTTAACCTGTATTATCTTTCTGGACAGGTTATTACATTTAAGAAGGCAATTCGCTTTGTTGCAGTATTCTTCATGTACGCCAAACCCCGAATTCAACACATCTATTCCAGCCCCTGGATGTTGTCATACTCAAGCCGTTCAAGAGTATGATAAAGACGGCTATGCAGGCGAAATTTCCTTCCAATGAAGATGAAAACGTTTCCAAGAAGGAGGCGACTGACATTACATGTCATGATTATTGCTATGCACTCATTGGGCACCCATAAAATACAGTAGACGGCTTCAAGGGTACTGTATCTACTAGCCATCGCTGGTGAACATGCAATGTGTTTAAAAGAGATGGTACCAAAGTTACAGCGGGTCAAGTCACATGACCAGAAGAACGAATTTGACTAATCTGACCGATACTGTGTTGGCTGATTGAGCTATCCAGTACATGACGTTCTTGGCAGCATTCAAAGAGCTCATCAACTTGGACATCACTGTTCTAAGGGACGAAACGGCTGTGTACTTTGAGGAGCGGGAACACAGACCGTTGACTGGCAAGGTGCACGCCATGTTGCCATGCGTTCAACTGGATCGCACCAATGCGAATCACCGTGATCTTTGCGTCACTGCAAGTGGACAAAAGCTACCCCCAGTTCTTACTTGGAAGCACAAAAAAAAGGTTCAGGAACATTTGAAAAACGCGGAAGTGTGTACGTCGCGTATCAATCCAAAGCGTGGGTGGATTCCAATCTCCTTTGCAACTGGACTGACGTTTTTTTGGGCCGTGTTACAGGCTCCAAACAAAGCCATCGTCTAGGATTCAACGCGCGATCACATTTCCAAAGTGGTGAAGGAAAAATGCGGGCAGCGTGATGTTTGCATGTGCGTTATTTCTGGTGGGCTAACACCGTATCTCCAAGCCGGCGACATCGACATTTACACTTCTTTCAAGGATATCTTGTGTGCAAGTATTGACCAATGGAAGAACTCATCGGACGTCCGGTATACAAAGGGTGACAACCATCTCCCCCCAAACGAAGCTACAGTGTCGTGATGGGTGGCCGATGTTTGGTGACAGACCACAGACCTTGTTGTCTATAATTCTATCAATGCCGCTGAATGATAAATTTCATCGTCCGCTTTCCTGGAAGTTTTCGAAACTAGTTCCCATGCATATAGAATAGATATTTGCCTGACCGCTTTTGCATCCTTCCTGGTACGACCAGCGCGTAGAAGCTAATGAAGCTGCCACTAAATCAGAGACAGAGCAATCACTCGCATATCGATATAAGCAGAATTTTGCTAAAAGGAAAACGTTTTTGACTATGTGATAAAAGAGGTCAAAGCCTGAGCAACCAACCAGAGAGCTTTATTATTGTTCGACTTTCAATAAATACCGACTAATTAACTCACCTATAAAATAAAAACGGTCTCTATCAGTTAATACTGGACGTCTGCTTTTCTTGACAGCCAATAGTCGCATAATATTTATCAACAATTCAAACTACAAAACCCATTTTGCGTTCCACTACTTTTTGTTTCAACATGGACATCCAAGAAGTCGTCGCCAGGCTCAAACAGCGGGCTCAAGAAGATGAGATCAACCTTGAAGAAAGCGACTTTCTCTACTCATCAGCCTCTCAGAAGTATTTTTGACTCTGACTCTCCAGTGATCGACAGCTACGTGCAGCACGGCGGAAACTAGGCAATGATGCCCATGGCGGTTATACGGTTATTGAATTCGACAACACCTGGTCGGCAGTGGAAGACATCATGGTTCCGGCGTGGGCACTCGGAAGAGAACGTAAATCACGGGTTACCCTCAAGGACAATTTTTTATGGCGTGTGCGGCTCTGAGCACTACGACACGTGGGAGAATCACGCGCTAGACGTTGATATGAAGGTTCCAACATTCGAAAAGCTAATGCAGAAGGTCTTCACAATTACAGAGCCAGTGTTATACGCGAAGTGCATCACGGATGTGACCATGCGCGAACAGTTTAGGGAGTAGAAGCGGTTTCCAAACTACCCGTATGCGCTGTACGCAACCAATGTGAAGTTCCAGCCGGCGTATCGTCCAAGCGGCCACTTTAGCTAGCAGAAGCGTTCCTTTCGGGAAAGCACAAAATGTATGGTTTCAAGCTGGAATGTTTGGTGGGCGTGCGATCGATTTCTCTGACCATCAGCCAGGATCCGTTTTGGATCTGGCGATGGAGACCGCCAAGCCATCCACCAATCTATGCTCCGGAGGAGAGCGGGCGATGCGGCTGTCCCTGAACCTCGTGAGCGGAGCGAGAAGTTTAATGGCTCACGGGGCGGTACTCGTGGACAAGGGTTACCAGGGGGCGCAAGACATCATCCGAATGATCCATCCTAAACGCCAGCCACGCGGAGTGGTGTCGACCTTACAGACCTCGATCGAAACCACCACATCTCTTCGGATCGAGTCCTTGTGGAGAACTGTTTTAAGACAGTGTACACTCTTTGGTATGTCATGTATGTCACCTTCAAGTGAAACGGGTCGGGTTTTGACATTCTGTAGCGCATCAGTTTTGCGCTGACAAATGCCCACGTATCTTGAATGCTTCTGCGCGGCGACGATAACGTCGACTACCAGTCAGTTTTGGCGCGTTACTTCTCGATGTTCAGAGCAGAAGAGATGTAATAAGGATCGAATCCAAAAACCAACCTGATCCGACGCACCGGTGCCTCTCTCTCCAAAATCAGACGTCGCCATCCACGTTCTCGCGCCGCATGGATAAAGGTGAAGAATCCCAGGGATTGTTTAGGATTGTGTTGCTAATTGTTCTTAGAACAGGAGGCTTTTCTTTCCACTCATCCATGTGATCCTCTGTAATAAATCCGTCGAGCATTTTGGTCTGAATTGTAATCAAGCTTGCAGCATGATCGAAATATGGACTTGCCCATCCACGGTTTAGTGCCTTGGCAAATGGTACCTTCCATATTAATTTGCCATTCCACGAAAATGGCCAGTTTATCCACTAGAGCTTGTAAAGAGATCAGCTTTTCACGTAGAACGAAGGTATCATCGTTAGCGATATAACAATGCCAACATGAGAAAATGACTAACACCAACACGTTGAAAATCTGCTGCTAAACGTGCTGTACATTTAATTTAGGGCACGTTTATAATCACCCCCAAAACCATAGACTCACCCCCAAATTACAGTAGAATCCATATTAGTTACGAAAAACAAACAAAATACACAGCCAGATGTTTTAGAGAAAAGAACCTGTTCCTTGGTTGAAACTTGTTGTTGTTTTTGCTTATGACCGTCGATACGCATTTTGACTTTAGAGGATCACCTTCCTTTTCTTTTCGACTCATCCATAGGCAAGATTTATGCTTTAAAAGTTAAGTACTTGTAAATGACTTGGCCTTTTTTCACTTGTTACGTCGATATATACTGGTTTTCGCTATGCTAGGTTAAAGCACGCCCGTTCAGCGTTATGAGGTGCGTCATGTTGCATATACTTCTAATAAATAGCAGAAGCGGTTCAGTCAGAAGAATTGCTACTGCCACTTTAATAGAGTGCCCTCACATGGTAGCGTACATGTCTCCATGACGCTCACTGTAAGTCAAGAGGCGAGCCACGGCTGCAAGTGAAGGTGGAAAGAAGAAATAAGCGAACGAGGACGTGATTGATGTGGAAGTGGTGACGAGAGGAGAGAAGAAGAAGAAGAAGAAGAAGACGTGGTTTCCATGTCGAGGCCAACCAGCCAAATCGTATGGGTTTTACGTGCTCTTAGTAACGACAACGAAAAGAAGAGCACTAAAGTATTGCAGCTCCAGCACGTGGCATGTAAATCTTGCCTATGGAGGACTCGAAAGTAAAAGAAGGTGATCCTCTAAAGTCAATTGCAATCGACGGTCATAAGCAAAACCACAAGAAGTTTCACAACCAAGGAACAGGTTCTTTTATATCTAGCTGTGTATTTTGTTCGTTTTTTCGTAGCTAATATGGGTTCTACTGTAATTTGGGGGTGAGTCTATGGTTTTGGGGTGATTATAAACGCCCCCTTTAATTTATGTCACTACCAAAATGAAAAAACTACGAAAAAGCAGCAACCTTATACAGCATGGACGACGCGAAAGTGAAATTAAAATTCATATCCGCTCCAGCAACAACATGATAGGTATCATCGATCAATTTCGAGGTTTACTAGCAATGACAATATTTCAACTATCAATAGTCCCGTCAAAACCACTTGCTTTGTAAATCGTCTAAGCGTTCAGCATTTTCGCCACGTTAGCCACCTACCCAAACCCCTCATGAACCATCCACTCAATCCAGTGGTCGACCGAGCTCTTTTGAGGATGTAATTCAACCACAAAAATATCAACGTCTGAGTTACCGAAGATGCAGCCGTCTCTCATGTCACCAGCAGATGTAAATATACAATCAAGCACAAGTTTTCGTAACATCATACTTGCATCATCTCCACGATTGGCCGTATCATTTACGACCAAACCACGAAAGAAATCATCTTAAAAAACACAGGCACCACTTTGTCTAATTCACTCGTCAAACAAAAATCGACACAGATTTTGTCACCAAACGTATCAATTTCCCTTTTTAAATTGCCATCCAATATACTTTCCCTATCTTGACGTCGTTTGGATGATGCTTCAGGGAGGTTAATAATTGTATTGTGGAGAATTCAAGAAAAATATGAGGTTTAGCTCATTTTTCCAACGACCGCGCATATCCCAGACGGTGAAGTTGCAGAAGGATCACGCACGTCGCAGACAGTAATTTGCAAAACTCATAGCATGGTTTATATCTTCGATGTCAGAATATAGCGTTGTAATCGACAGTGGACCAATTACTTGGCCACTTTCCAGTGTTAGCGTAAACGTTCCGTCAGTGTTCGACATCGCAATCTTGAAAACTTGCACTTCTTAAGTTCCATACGCTCCATATGGCCACCATTCCACTTGATATACGGTTATTGGAGCGCCACCATCATTTTCAGGAGCAAAACAGTGAAGAGTGAAGGCATCAGCGACACGGTTCGTCAATCTCACGTTTGTAGGCAGGGAAGGCTTGGACGCGCGCGTGTTGACAGTAAATGGGATGTTTAGAATGACATCGAGTCGTTGAGAGCGCCGTGTACTTGGAATTACTTTTTTGGCTGCGTATGAGACCGTCATTGCAGCGAATGCGACGCAAGACCCTCGTTTTTTCGATACGGGAGCGTCATTTCTGTCAGTCGATCTTTTACTAACGACACAAAAGTATTTGATTGCAACTCGATTGCCGTCAAGTTGTCCATAGCGACATCGTACTGAACAATCAGCAACTGTTGGTCAATCCAAAGCCGTGCGCCGTCATTCACCATCACGTAAAACTTTTACCCTTCACTAAAAGATGGTTTTAGATACCCTTGCCATCGTAAACTGACATATTCTCGACTTGTAGGAGTAATCAAATCGTCATTCCAAGAAAACCTAAGCGTCGAATCCACTCCCTGAACGTCAGCTCGCCGTACAGTCATCGATTGTCATAATAGATACCCAACTAACCTCCTGGCGAGGCATAGCGCACGTCAAGAGTGTACGTTCCTTCCCGTGGAGTATCGTAGATAGCTTTGTATGAAGTTCCTTCTAGTACGCGACATAACCCACGACTGTCGTACAACCACGCAGCAGAGGTACAAAGTAGTGTCCTTCACTCCCACGAACCGCCTGAACGTTAACGTTTTGGATCGTTTTGGTCGAAGGACACACATACGTTATTTGAACACGCGCTTGGCTCCCACCAAGCAAGTAGCTTTTCGATTAGAGCAGCTTGAGAGATTGGTCATCGTTAGCTTCAATAAACACAAAGAAAACTTGCCACGTCAATCTGCCAAGATCAACGAGCCCTTCTACGAGACTGACGGCGAATGTCCCGTCAGTCTCGTAGCAGGGATGAGCTTGTTTTCTCGACGATTTGGACTTCTTCACTTGGAGCTCCAGTAACTCCCCCTACGCTATCAAGCAAATTGCCATTGACACCACGTTCGAGAGTGCATTCGCCCTGTATGAAGTCCACCAAAGCCCGCCTTGCCGCATGCTAGTTGTAGAATTACTCCTAATATGTTTATCTGACGGATTATATACCCGTTTAAGTTTATATACGCTTGGTATGTAAAGGTAGAGTGTGTTTTTTCTGACCAGTTTCTCGGTCATTCGGTTATCTCCTTGTCTTCTTGGAAGGGTCTCATCTACATAGACTTTTGCGAGCGACTAGTATATACCCTCCACTTTGATCATAAATTTGGTTTGAAGAAACCACTTAGTTTTAACACCGTCAAAAATACATTACCTGTATCCAATTTATTATATTAGATATTAAATATCACACAACAATTTGCACTGTCAAGCTCACATGGAGAAATGGATGACCATCGCCGAGAAGCACAAGCTCATTATAAAGAGCGAAGATCCCCAAATATGAAACACTCCGAGTTATCGGCAGGGGCTGTGCAGAATTTGAACCCCGAATGGCACCTGTTCGCAACATGAAATCAGCAATTCTAGAAAAAGCAAATACGGGCCGGGAGCGATGCGTACGGCGATGGCTAGCGACGCGAGCCGTTTAAGGTGGTCAATCCAAAACTCGAGGATAAGCTCAGCGCTTAGATTTTTGGAGGGAAAATGTAAACCTAAGCCGCAAGGTTCTAGCCATAAAGGCAGAGGAAATTCAAGGGGATGTAGGTGGGGCAGCACATACATTGAAGTTCTCCGTTGGATACGTATCTGCTTTCATGCGTCGTCACAACTTGCGTTTTCGGATCAAACGTGGAGAAGCGGGATCTGTCGATCAAAATGTGGCTCAAGAATACCGGCGTGAGCTTCTCCAAATTATTGATATTTTCCACTACAAGAACGTGCTCAACTTGGACGAATGTGAATTGTGCTTCTCCAGCACCACCGTTGGTAACATATGCCCATATGACAAGTCTCAGACTCAAGCCAGATGATACACGTATGACAATCACATCGGCACAAATGCCGATGGGTAAAAATGCTACCTCCGTTACTCATCGGTCGTACCGCTCGCCCACGTTGTTTCAGCAAAAAAAATGCGAGGGATTTGGGCTATTTCTACGAAATCAACATAAACGCTTGGATAACAACATCGTTGTTTCACCGCTGGCTGCGTGATCTAGACGCCAAGATGCGTGCTGAAGAACGTTTCGTTTCGTTGTTGCTCGACAATGCTCCATCAGATACCAGCTGTGATTTATATTTATCCAACGTGACCGTGAAGATGTTGCCTCCTCACACAACGCCTTGCCTTCAACCTATGGACGCTGATGTGATCCAAAAATCGATACCGGTCGCGGCAAATCTATCAAACAATCAAGCGAATCAAAAACAGTGAGGATGTGGAAGGCCCCAAAGCATACAAGATTGATCAATTGACAGCAATGAAATGGGGTCAAGAATTATGGGACGAGACCATCTCCACGACTGTCCGACATTGTTGGCAACACACTAGTCTCGTACTTCCTTGGCAAATGTGGTTTCAATTAATAACAATTTGCTGGATTTTATTTCTCGCGTAGACCTTTGGTTCGGTCGAATTAATCGCTTTTTTTTGCTGCGAAAAGATCGCAATTTGTGTTTGGATATTGATCGCGATTACATGTATCTATATCCCTAAATAAAAATAATGCCTTCATTATAAGGTTATTAGCGCGATCGGCACCATGTTCTCAGAGTAAAGTTTTGGAAGGTATTAGTATCTGTTTCGGGAAGGCCGATGCCGTGACGCAGAGTCGTATGGGAGCAGTGAAACGTTCGAGTCACGCGAATGCCGCCGTGTATGACATCGTCACAGTTAGCGCCATGGTCGCTCAAGAGTACAAATGTAAGTATGGCGGGATTGCGTGGACGTGTTTTCCACCATCGGTTGCGGCTTTGTGACAGCGACAACTTGATACGCTGCTTTATGAACATGATCATTGGTTAAATAAACGACTGAGAATCTGTTGACCAGCTTGATGCTTTTTCATACACTCGGTAATTTTAAAAGCACGTGTGCGATTGCATTGAGATGCAATGCGCAGTGTTTAGCGACCATCAGATCCGCCTGCAGTGCATGAAGACGCAAGCATATCCTCCTCGATAGAGCGTCTCGAGATCGCATTGCGTGTCTTGTTTGGTGATCGAATGATTGAACGGGTATCCTCGATCAGGCTTTGAGTCCAATGTAATTCGCGGAGAGATACAGATGGGTACTGAACAAATTGAGGATCATGGTCAGCATGAGCGAGGCCTGACATTATTGAACCAGGCGGCAAAAGTGTGATTATTTGCCATTGAAAAGTGCAGGGCGCCGAGCGACATTCCGCGCCTGCACGTTTGGCTGGGGATGCGAAATAGTTGGTGTTGGCATTAATTACGATCATTTTAAAAGCGCCGTGTTGCAGACTTGCACAAGGAAAATCTCGGTCACATGGGAGACGACCAAGATCGACTCGGTATGATGCTTTTCTAACACGACAAGGCTACTGAAAATACGTGCGAGAAGCAAGATGACAGCCACGACGAATAGCACGGAAGCGATGGACAGAATATGAGTCTTGATGAAGGAGGTAGCTCATACTCTCGACACAACAATTGATTGTCTTATGTGCTTGGATTGATGACGTCTTTATACATCATGCGTTGAAACGAGCTGTGCTACGACGAACAAATCACGTGGTTAGAGACATGGATGAGAACGAGTCTTGAGTTGAAAACACTTCCTTCTTGTTGAACGAGAAAACGTTAGCAGTAACATTCGACGAGTGCTTTGTATGGTACAAGTCCCGACAGTTTGTTAAGCAGTTGGCACACCACGCATTCGAGAAATGAATGGTGTAGACGTTTCCAAATGATATCAGTCAGGAGCACGCTAGAATTGAAGGCGTTTGCCATACAGGCGCTTGTGTTAGGGCTGAAAGAGGCGCTGGAACCAGCCGAGATCCTTCTATGTATGTAAAGATCGATGGAATCGTTCCTCTTGTTCGAGCGCCACGAAAGCCGTCACGGCTTGCGAACTATGATGGCGTTTATGCCTGATTAGCCACGATTCAAGCTTGAGGTTACAGCGATGCAACTTGACATTAGCTTATGGAATGCTTGCAAATGACGTTGCTCTCGTCTCGCGCCCCCACGCGCGTGTAGTCGTCCGTGTAAGAGTTTGAAGCTCTCATGACGATGTTGGGCGATCATGAGATGATGGACGAAGGCGCCACGGCACGTTAACAACCGTAAGTGTCGTGAGGCGCTTTTGGCGAATCGGATATCGGCGACACGGATCCGATCCACGTCTTGTGTGAATGTTGCCGCAGTGCTTAAGGCTGTTGACGAATCTACGACATAGGAGCACGAGGTTTTGATCATACCGCGGAAAGAACCTTATCAAAACCAAAACAATAGCATGACCAACCTCTTGGTGGAGCACGTTCAGATCAGCATGACAAGGGAGATTCACAAGTTGAACAGTGTGGTCGAGAGCTTTATCTTGGAATGCTGCTTTGGTTACTTTTCGACGTAACCAGGTAACGACAATGAAGAAGGCTACACTGCATGCGATATCGCAGCTCACGGTGAACCCTAAGAATTCGCGGCGCTGTGTATCAGAAGAATTGATTAGTACATTGAAGAACTACCACAACGATGACAAGTGAACAGTGTACGTACACTTACCAAGTTCCATCCGATGATCTTGAGGCTCGAGGCCCCGGACAAGTCGATACGATAGGTGAAACACCGTTCGTACACGATCAATGCACGCGATGTATTGGCTTGACACTTAGAGTAGTCGCTCTCGTTGTTTAACTGAACTTCACATAACGTTACTGGTTTTGTTATGGTTGCGGTACTGTCTATCTATACCCCATCGTGAGTTACTATATCCGCTGACAATTAATTTCATTTAAACCATATACGTTTGGTTGGTGTCCGAAGTGTCCGAAGTGACACTACATAGTGTATGTTGAAGGATGTGAAGAACGATGATGATTGCCGTGTCAAATTGATGCAAATGGTTGAATTCTGATACAAGGAAGAGGTAGTTAAATTTAACTGATTATTTAATATACTTAAATTTTCCATATTAACTTTTCTATGTTCTACAGGTTATGAGTCCAAGTGACGCTGGAGGCTGCATCAAGGTGGAAATAAAGAGGAGACGCCTAGGTCCGAGCGGAGAGTCGGAGTCCATCAAGGAGATGCTGAGCAGGTAGGTGCAGTGAATGGACCAACTGGAGACGCCGGAGAACCACGGGACGACAGCGATTGAAGACGGAAGCATCTTCAACTCGTCGTTAGGCATTGGTCCGCTGATAAGGTTGGCGTCGTTAGATCACGCGCCCACGCAAGTGGAAGGACAAGAGGGGAGACGAGATAAAGGAATTTCCGGCAAGGTACTTCGCATACCAGCAGCCGGGATACGCGGTGGAAAACAGCCGCGAGGAAGGCACATATGCAAGGGGGCGCGCCCCAGGAACAAGGAGGATATGCAGGACACATGCAATGGCCCCGCGTGCCGGACGCGAGTAAGAGGAAGCTTTCGATAAGAGTCTTCGAAGGCAAGGAATTGTATGATCCCTAGGGTCTAGTTTTTTGGAATGCTTTACGCGTCGGGTAAGTCTAGCGGAAGCAGTGTGCGGCTTCAAGTGGTCAGAAGACGTCAAGGTTGACCTACTAGGGCACTACCGAAGTGGGACGGCGGAACGATCTAGTGGATGCGTGGTGGGATGAGATGCCTGCTATCAACCACCTCTAGGAGTGACTATACTAGATAACGCCGGCGCAGTCGATGCGGTTATTCATATCAAGGAAAAGCTCTAGAAGGACGTGGGCGGAGCACTTCTTGTAGTAGCGGTAAGTGAAGTATCCAGCGGGCCGACGGAGTTATTAGTGTTCGACAACATCTTGCACTAAGCGTCTGAAGAACTGAGGACCATATTGATGTCTAAGTACGAGGAACGATTTCTTAAGGCAAGAAGAGGAGCTAGCACATTTCGCGCAAGCGCTAGAGCTGTACGCCAGAAGCGGGAAGAGCCTTGGGCAGGACGCCGTCAATCATATTAGCGGTAAGAAGCATGCTAACACGGGCATTCGTGCATGTTATAGGTGCCACAATGTGCCGCATGTACAAGTAATAGGAAGACCAGGACGTGCCAGAAGGGCCCTAGCTGTATCGGAAGCATGCATAGGCAGTAGCAGCTCCTGGATCCTTGAGAGCGACGCCAGTCGACACTTAGGGAACAACCACACGATGTCGGAGAACCCGGACATGATAGTGGGTGGATGTACTCAAGATCAACATGATGGCAAGGATCTGCGAGTAAACAAGAAAAAGCGTCATATTAAACGTTCAAGCGAATGGGAAACCGGTAAGCGTGAGGCTTACTGATGTTCGTTATGTGAAAGGACTCGGTAGAAACATATTATCCTACGTAAGGCTGGAAGAACATGGTTTTTTCTCGACTACAAGGAAAGGAGACGTTTCTTACGGCACGGTCAGACCAGAGAAGTGGTGATGGATGCTAACAATGACAACGTGCTTATGGTGCGGGGAAGGCAACAAGTGGCAAGGCGTTCGGTAAAGGACGTGATTTTGACGACACTGGAAGTGAACAAGCTATAGCCTGAGGACGTTGTGCAAGAAGGGAGCCTAATGCATTTACATCGACGCTTCGGGAACCTCAACTACAATACCATTTAAAGGATGCCAGACGACCCAAAGGCAACGGGGGTCAGTATTACCGACAAGAAACGCGACAACTGCTTACAGGTACGAAATGAAAGCAAACCAAGAACCATCAATCAAGGCGGGACTCCGGAGGAAGTTTTCTGATCGAAAGGGTGGGCGGGGTAATCTGCTCAGACCTGTAAGGGCCACTTACCCCGTGGAATAGGGCAGGAACCGGTACATGGTGAATTTGATGGATCATCGAAGTAACTATGTTGGAATTTTCTTGTCTAAGACGAAGGACGAAGCGGCAGAGAAGTTCGAAGGGTTTCCGGTGTATTTTAAGAAGTGTTGTGATCGCAGAATCACGTGTTGCGAGAGGATAGTATAAAATGTGGACTCATTTCGTAATAGCACTGGGTAGCGCGACAGGTAAGCGAGACATCGAATCGAGCAAGCAACGGAATAGCAGAGAGCATGCATACGACAATTATGGACATGGCACGTAGTATGATTTTCGCTTGTGGATTACCATTATTCTTTTGGGGCGATGCAGTGCTATATGCTGCGTACATACTGAACAGAAGTCCAACGCGCGCGAACCCAAGCGGATGTCACCAATGGAGTTTTTGACCAAGGCTAGGTAAGATTGTTGTTTCTGGTTCACCATGCATGGTATACAAGGACACTAAGCAAAATTCACTGACTAAGACGTGTGGTTTATCGCGGGAAAGAGCGAGGAAAGCAAGGGATACAAGGTCGTTTTGATGGATGAGCGGAAGGTCATCACGACGCGGCACATAAAAGAACATCGAGACCCTAACGGACGTGCAGAACAAGCAGTTGAAGCGGGACTTTCTACCGGACAATCGGTATGGTAAGGAAGGCAAAGCCACTGAAGGAGGAAACGGTCACCGGAGTAGGGAAGTCACGCAGACCAGCGAAAAAAAGAAAACGTTTCGAGGAAGTATGGCACGAGACAACATACAAGGAAACAAGAGGCTGAAGCTCAGAAGGAGCTGGCAGATGTGGTGAACGTGATCATTGTTCTAAGGAATTACCAAGAAGCGGTAAATAGCAGTGCATGCTCGAAGTAGCAGACAGCTATGGATAATGAAATCGACGCTTTGGAACGAAATGGAGTGTGAGACATGGTGGTGATACCAAAGGACTGTCGCGCATTACATACCAAGTGGGTATGCTAGACTAAGCTGGACGCGAATGGCACGGTAGGACGAAAATTTGTGGCTTGTAGAAACGAAAAAGTGTTGTCATCGTACTTTCGTGGCAGTAATGGAGATGGTGGCAGTGAAGGTTATACTGGCTTCGGTACACAAGTGGCATGTGCCGGCGAGTCACGGAGACATACCAAACACATACGTGAAAGCTTTACGAGCATGAGATTTATTTGTTCGTGCAATAAGGAAGGAAGACGGATGAGAACAATGTCGACACCTGGGAGTGGACCATTCAAAACAAGTGTTGTTACGTTTGAGGAAGTAGCATCAATACTAGATAGTTCACTAGATGGCGAGGGTCCAGCTGCTGGACGAGGCCGAGGTAGATTGGCAGGGCGGCCAAGTTGACCAGTCGAAGACTTATGGGCGCCAGACGAGATCTGAAGAAAGGTTTTCCACTTGTCTACCATGCCTAAGATATCCCAGACTGTCTCCCGCACGCGTGGCGGGGCCTGCGTCACTGGTGTGATCCGGACCCGGGTCTCTTCAAGTTGAAGTTCACAGATAAGGGATCTGGAACGGTCTTCAATAGCCTGCAAGGCGGCGATTGCGTGGTCGGACCGAGCCAGGTCGCCACAGGCGTTGTCAAACCACGATCGAACTTGTCTAAGTTTAGCCCGCTGTTTTGCTGCCGGGTGGATGCCTCCTGGATCTGTTGTTGGAGGGAATATATGTGATGGAGAGCCCGAGAGTGAGACTCTCGCAGCTGATCCAGTTCGTGTTGTACCTCGGTAAAAACTTGGCGGTACCTGCCGCGGAGGTGTGACAGTTCTTGGGATTTTTGCGATGCCGCGGCGGACAGATCTTTCAGATGTGTCAGATGCCTGACTGCAAAACAAATTTAGAAAGTGTAGACAGTAAGTAACAGAGTAGCGAGACAGAGTACGATTTGGCAGCTACGCCGAAGCTTGGAGTGGAGGACTAGCTCCTGGTTAGCCGTCCAATGATGCTCGTCGACGTCAACTAGTATGCGGAGGTGGTCATGCTCATGCGTTAAGTTCACGACTTGAACTTCAAGGCTTGTTATCTGGTCACGAAGGTCAGGTTCCGAAAACGAACTTCGGATAGCACGTCTGCCCGACGTTATCCAGGTCAACGGCCTGGATCATATCCACCTGGACTTGTTTCAGGCCAGCCACCTGAGCGGTCAGGGTGTCTACCCGAGTTTTTAGTTCCGCTACCTACTGATGGATTTCACTCAAAAAATGTTTAATGTGAATTGCCGTGAACGCAGTGATAATCTACCAATGCACGGCTTCGACGATTCCCACGGCGTACGTGAATCGCTTTTCACTAATCCCGGCCTAGCCACGGGATTTTCTCTGCCTGGTTTTACCCTACTTATCTCTATGGACCCATGCCCGGCGGTACAACATCGCAACAATTGTGAATAATGGAAAAAAATTCGGCTTTTGGACAGAATGACATTCACAATACTAGTCAGATAGATACCCCTACCAATTGGTATGTATGCTTGTTACACTTTAGTAAACAACATCTATTCGCTGGAATACTCTTTAATTCCCTCACTGTCGACTTTTGCCATGGATTTCCAGGATTTCGGCTAAACACGGCGTTTTGTCTGTTTGGACACCCAAATCCGGGTCCAATTCACTGCAAACTATGGTAATTATCCTATCTAGCATTGTATACTTAGTCTACGCTTTGATAGTGTAATGATATTGGAGATATTTTTAAAAAGAGATCTGCCATCGTCAATAAATGAATCAAATGATGAGTGGGAACATCTATCGAAGAAAGTCCTGATGCGATCACCATTTTCTTGGTAGCCCGTGTCCACGGAAAGCGAGCAGGCCAGTCTTCGCTTGTTGTAAATGTCACACCCATCCAGCTGGCATTCGGAAACAGACATTGCGTAGCCTTGGTAGGGGATACGAAAAAATCGATGCCTCTGTGGACACATGGGTTCAAGCGGCAAGAACGGATGGGGTGGCTGTTACCCAACTGCTGAAAAGTTTCAGTCATCCATACAAATATTGAAGAGGCTGAATGAGGTTTCATTTGAGGAACTGACAAAATACTGGTTTCGAGAATGCTGGGAGCATATCGTGCAATAAGGACAAAAGAAGAAGTTCGACAGCTTATAACTTATGGAATTCGAACAATGGGAACGTAAAGTGGCGGCAATACAAGGACAGCTCAAAAGGACGCTCCCAGGAATAGTGGACATGAATGGAGGCGATTGAAGAAACAGGGTTATGGACGTAAACCCCTGTGGAAACTTTGTGACGAACCACTTTCGCAAAAGTGGCTTTATGTGCACATGAATAAGGGACTCAGGTAGTGGCAATGATTGGAGAGGATTTATTACCGTCCGACGGGAATCGGGTCAAATTACATCGACGGGAAGTGGGTTTACAGCAGACGCCTGAATATAAGCAGCTGGTGCATCGGCTCCTCAAGAACGATACAAAGATCTGAAAAGCGGTTGACTCCTTCCTGAAGAGCAAAAGCGTGGAAGGGGACATGTCCCAGAGGGTAGAACTCGTTGAGCCTGAACAGGTACGAGGTGTTCCGGGGGATCGCCAGATCACCCTCTAATTTAGCACTAAGGGCAACGCGATGTATCAAGACGAAGTCCAAGCAATCATGAACACTATGGATACTTACTGCAAAGAAGAAATTGTTGACGTAATAGAATGGAGATCGGATCAGACCTCGTAGGGGTGGAAATGCGTCAATGGGTTCAAGATAGTCACTCAGAATGGCCGAGGTTTTCCCGCGGGAACGAGGTACACATGGTAACAAGCGTGGAGAAATCTTCCACTGGAAGAGCGACCAGTTTGTATTTTGTTGCAGGACACCCATATTATGTCTGAGGTAGAAGCCGAGCAAGTGACTGTCGAATGGGAACAAATTTGGAGTCACAAGCATATCACTACTCGTTTATCGTATTGGAGTTTAAGTACGGGAGGAGTAGGCATACTTGTCTTCCCTAATGCAGCTGCAGACGTGACTCCGTGAAAACGAGAGTAATGGTCAAAAAGGACAATTATTTTTTCGTTCCGAAATTGGAAAATTATCAATATATATGAGCCAGCAGATCTAGTTACAAACAGGGCCGTTTTTTCAAAGGTTTACAGCGGTGATAAATTGGTAAGCAGGATGGCATGATTCTAGCAGCGGATTTTAATTGCGTAGAATCGCCTCTGTTAGATAGAAAGGGGATAACGGAAAACGCTGCAAGCTGGCGCACAGAAAGTCCAGAATTAATATCGAGCGTGAAAACATGTACGATGCTGCAAACGAGAATTTCCCTCGTGGGGATTAGACTTTTACAGGTGGAACCGGAGTTTACCTTTTGGAGAGGCTTAACGGCGAGCCGGTTAGATAGGTTCTATGCAAATGAGGGTAAATATGGCTGGGTACAAGAGGTTTCAGTCACGCACCCAGTTTTACCTTCAGACCATGAGCAAGTTACGATTCTACTACAACGACCCACACTATACAACACAACTGGAACAAGGCATCGAAGAGTCCAATAACCGATCAGGCGATGTAGGGCCAATTCACATCACTGATGAAATACAAGATGTCCAGAAGTCATTACGAACAGTGGCTACAGTATCGGCACGGGCATGGGATCAGCAGATGTCAAAATGGATTAAGGCGATCCAAATAGTGAGGAAACAAGAAACATAACGACGACGACGCAAGGCTTGGAAACTACGTCAAGGGCTGTAAGGTAACAAGTGTTACTAATCGGGACAAATGAATTGATGGGACAGAGTAGATTTTGCAGGAGTCAACGATTGCGAAGGTCAACCGAAAATGTACGTTGGCTATATCGGAAGACTACCATTTGCAACGAAATCAGCGGGTCGCGGCTATTTATGTGGTCACTGATGAAATTAGAGTCCACCAACTGAGCATTACGAACAAGTTCGCGTATGTGTGGAAGAACATTCTTGGATTTAGACATTGCACTGTGCGGTAGGAACATCTAAATCAGATTTTCGATAAGTTTGTCAGTTTCGATCGAATATAAAAGTTACGAGGATGTGAAATGTAATACTGGTGGCTCCAATTATGGAGGAGGATTTACTATGGGTCATCAAGAGACTTCAACACCACAGTGCGGGGTCTCAACAACGATTTCTTTAAAGATTTTGGAGAAGACCTCGTGGAAGACCTACTGATGTTTGTAACGAGATTCTTAAGGGGGGACTCCCACCGGATTCCTTTAAAGAAGCCGTGATCATCCCTCTACGAAAGAAATGAGACTCAATGAATGCAATGGAATATAGGCGCATTTCACTCCTCCAAACGAGTTATAAAGTTTCCGCCAAGATTTTGGTGGCACGATTGCAACGGTTTCTGGGTCGACTGATCGGCATATCTCAACAGGGGTTTGTGCATGGACGGCGCATGGCGCGCGGTAATGGTTTTGATGGATACTACGCAGAGTAATGAGAGTTTCACACGATCTATAGCAGAGGATAGTTCCGGGATCTGATTATTGGACTTCACCAAAGCACGATTGACAGGGAATATCTTTTGTTGACGTTTCGGTTTCTCGGCTTCGTTATGTAGTGAGGACTTTGCACTTGGGGACCACCGCACGGTTTTTAGTAAACAACAGCTTATCGGAGACGAAGGAAGTAAGCTCAGGAATACGCCAAGGGTATCCCCGTTTCTTTTCATCATAGCGGTTGAACATTTTGGGTTTGGCAATCCCACAGGATCAAGAAATTCAAGGAATTCAGGCATTCATTGACTCCAGATTAAGGAGGCTACGTGTTGGCTATTAGAACCACTGGATTGTTACGCACAAGCTTGGAGGAACTGGAGCTGATCATTTGCATCGAATGAGACTAACCAATGGATAACACCGAGGTTAAATCGTGGGTTACAGCGTGGACGCGCTGAGGTGAAAATGGGTAAGCATTTACGTCATCAGTTAGCACAAGCACTAGGGCCGACGACGGAGGAACAAGACATAGTAGCACGGTACGTACATCAACATTTAGCTAAGCTTCCGAACACTTGTTTGTCACCGCTGAAATATCCAAGTCGAGGAATAAGCAATGGAGGAGAAATAAGGGTAGACGTGGATCTGGATACTATTCCATGGCATAAGGGAATTCCTACGCACATACAAGCGTTTTGGAGCACCTACACATGGGCGAATAATCCGTGAATTAGGAAAGCCTTAGGTTCGAATTATTGACCAAAAATACAGAATACTTAGCTGAGCTGAGAATTATGCAGAGGAGTAGAACGTCTTTCACTTGGAGAGCAGTGGTTTATGGGGAACGAGGCCACACCAGAGCGAAAGTGTTTCGATGGTTAGTAACGATCAGTTTATGTTCTCCGCGCGTTCAGATCGGAGAATGGATAGGGATATACCCAAAGATCACGCTGTTTCAACAGTCGGATGAAAATGAAGATATCAAATAGATCAGGCTAGGCTCCGTAAAAATTCAAGGGACGAATTAAATCACGGGAAAAATCTTGATTTTCGCGTATCAGATGGATGGAATCTATTGGATCAAGGGCCAAGAGCGAACAATGGAGAGATCCACAGAGCCAGAGGCAGAAAATTGTGACGACACGGTGGTGGTCTTCTCTGTACATCCTGCATTACATGGATTGCCGAGGCATGTAGGTGATCACCCTCAGCAGGAAATGTTCACTCATTGGATCAGCGATCGTTTAAGCGGGTCTATAATAGACTAATTGCGAGACCGCTTGATCAGATTGTGGAGAAATGGACAACTAAGTGTTCACATGATTACTTTCCAAGAACAATCACCTAAGGAACTATGGACTCATCACAACAGGCTGACAGACTATCAAACATTGACTGTATACTGCGCGGCGACTTTACAATTAAATGTATTTTACGATGGATACACATCGGCAGGGAGGTGTGGTATAGACCCATATTGCACATCTACTGAAAAAGGGGTTACACATATATTGTGGGGTGCCGACGAGCCCAAGCCTTTTGGGTTCAGCTATGGAGTCACTGGTTTGGTTTTCGGATTCCGCATCACGAGGTGGATAATTTTCACAGATGCTGTATCACACGTATACCACCGCCAATTTCAAAAGTGTTAATGACAAGACTACAGCGGCGTTGTGGGACCAAACAGCGGATTGTGCAGCCGGCTTTAGTAGGACATGGTGGGTGATGTGCTCGGTAGGAACGACTTGGTTGTGGTAATTGAGGAATGAAACCGTTTATAAACACATTCAGAGTCGAGTATCGAACATGGAGTGATAGTATGGAAGAAGTCCAGCGCACATATTCAGGCAATCGCACAATATGAGGCACGAGAATGTGAAACGCGAATTAGAGGGACTCAACTCCAGCTTTGCCTGGAGTGTTTTCGAGGACTGTTTCGAGACTACAGCTATGATTAGCACTTAACTGACTGTTTTCCTTCATAGGACTACCATGCAGATTGTTCTACGAAAATTCATAACAGCTAATAGTGATTAAGACTAAATATACTGTACTTTATAACAACAACAACAACCATTTGTTTCACCTTTTTTTGGACTATTCCCAAAAATTCAAAAATGGTGATCTGACGGGTTATGCAGGTATGCTACCACATGGTCCGCCCGATACCGGTACAGTCACACCTCCCAATGAGAACTCCCCTAATTGGCATAAATCCTGTATCTAAAGCCACAAGTCTCTGTAAACTGTAGTGTTGTATGGGTGAGCGAATTCCCTCTTTTCCTGGGTCATTTTATAAGTGGCCACCAACGTTAGGGAGTGTTTCGGGGCGTAAAGTATAAGATTGTAACTTTGTACTGGAATAATCCGACACAGATAGAGATGAAGATGATTAAGGAGAAGAAGCCTATCGAGCGTGTGTTCCTCAAGCATGTTTATTAACTTTAACCGATGCACCGCGGCATCAAACTGCGCTAAGGTAATGTGTCCCTGTTCTCCGCGATCAATGTTTTCGACTAACTTTAAAAGCACGATATTACCCTAACATCGGATCCCAGATGTCTCTAAGGCTGCAAGAAAACCATCACAACTTAATTCGCACTCGCCTTCCGGTCCAGCCCCTTCAAATGCGACACGAAGGCGGGACGGCGTTAAATTAGAGTTCAGATCCAGCCTATTCAACTTATCATGTCTCTCGATTGTCCTTTTAGAGACACTGGTAAAACTCATATAATTACCAACATGACCATCGCTTGTATGTTCAGAGGTGGATGGATTAAAAAGCAACGAGATTTATCCACACTTAACTCTAACTCGGTTGTCTGTAAACTGCGACGTGTGCTACTGGAATTTCCACTGAAAAATAAAGCTTGCGGGGTTAAAGAGAGTGCTAAATCACTCCGTGGAGATGCCTCGTGTGTTGCCAAACTATGGATCAGTGGAGTTTCTTCATCTACTGAGTAATAATAGTCTCCTTATCGTTTTCATCCGAGCCCCGGTCTAATCCAGTCAAGTGCAACCGTGTCACATTAGCTGGCAGGAAGATATAACATGTAATGCAACTTTTTGTCCTCTGGCATAGGAGGATAACACAGGCGAAATGCGTTGCCGATTAGATCCAGAACTATTCTTCATCATCGTGCGGATGTTTCTTATCAAAGTAGATATCAAATGGACGCGAGAATATATGGCCAAGATACTAAAATCGATCTTCACCTGACTTTTTGGCATTTTTCTCCTCCTTTTCTCGCGGCAGCTTGTGTGGTGCTCGCGCAACGCGAGGAATGCTGCACACTTCGCAAGTAGCGCTGGGATTGTCGCCGTTAAAGTTTGCACATGTGCAAGCCTGACACTCCCAATACATTTTCAGCTCTTGAGGGCTGATCGTCGGCGCTATCTGAAGACGTATACAATACAACGTAGGAGCGCCGACTACCTGATCTATCTCGTCTGCAAGATCATCCCATTCAATAAGGCAAAATGTGTACCAATGCTATCAGCCCACAAACGACGATCTTGGCGCGCAACAAGACCACAGTAAAGCGATTTGCTCCCAAAAATGACCATAGAATCATCCAAAACAGGCTTTAAATCGTCATTTCTAAAATTTCCCCCCGTTTGGACATCCAGCTTTAGCTCTTGTTGATAACATCTAAATTTCCCAGCACCTCCGACATCAGATTATTCGATCCTATCCCACTCGTCAGTCCGTTCGGTTGACCAAAGAGCAATTCGAATGATGTCTCCGGTTACGATTGGGATATCATAAAAGTTCAGTACCGTATCTCATCACCCCCATAGATGGCGTTTTTATATCTGGAGCACTCGAATTTTCTTGGGCCGTGAGTGCGCCACATAAGGAGGTGTGATTGTAGCACTATTAAATTTTGAAGGTAGTGAGTGATGATGCAACATTATTCGATTAAGTACGAGTATTCTAATTGTATTCTCTTATAATTTAGAACGATGGAACCTCTGTCGATACGAATAACGCAAGAATTGAACCATCGCTCGTCTATATCTCTGCATCACCTGCGTAATCGGAGCTCTAGCAGTAGTAGTCTCAGCGTTTCGGCCGGCAGTATTTGTAGCACAGTGAGCACGTTCCCTGCGCCTCATACGCAGCATGGTGATCAGTTCTTTGAAGACTACGAGGTTATTTATAACTACAATTTTTACAATCATGAGTCAACAGAAAGACAACTAATTTTTCGATGGTCTCCATTTTAACAGGTGGTGTTCACGGAGGACAAGTTGGGACTAACGCTTAAAAGCCACGAACAATTGGACCCTTTAGGTAATAAAATCTCCGTGACGATCGTCAAGTCGACAATTTTCAGTGTCGGCCAAGTGTCGCATCAGATTCGAGTAGGTGGTGATAGATTACTTCAAAAAATGGGCGTGAAAGTTTTCATTAAGTCTTCTTTGCTGTCCCTTGGTGGACATTTTTCTTGTAGGAAGGAGACGTGTTACAATCAGTGAATGGGGAAAGTATTACAAACCTGCAGTTTCAAGACGTTCTGCGAATTCTAAAAGTTGCACCCCGGCCAATCCGATTACGATTTCGCACCCGATCTACACTGCGGACCACGAGATCAATGTCTGGCAATGAACAACTCGACGACTTTTCACGGCAGTCGAGTAGAGAAAGTTGGGACAGTGATCTGCGTGTGGTTGAAAGTCTCTTGCTTCCGGAACATTTCGGGCAAGAGGAAGATCGAAACGATTCGGACAGTCAAGACGCCGTCATGTCTGAAAGCTTTGGTGACGTTGATAGTGCACGATCGACAGAAAATAGCTCCGTGGTTACAGAAATTACCGATGTAGAATCCGCGTCAAGTTGGCAGTCGTCGCGCTTGGCGGCGTTTCTCCGCAAACCTTTTCGTAGGGGTGATGGGTTTGATGGCGCTCGATGGGAATTACGATTAGCTACAGTGCCAGCCCCTCCACGTACAGAAATCTCGCTCAACTCACCATCAAAGGTGGAGTATGGAGTGACTCTTACCTTGTGCTGATAGCGTGCTAATCTTTTTGGATGATGTGTACTTTATTCGACATAGGCTGCAATTTTCGTGCGCTGGCGTGTGCACTCAAAGGCAATTTCGTATCACTTACAATTTTCGCGTGACTGGACGATGAAGGTCTGGAAAAACTGGTCCGAACGCCCTCGACGACCAAATAGCAGCGAGCGCGAACTGATGACGACAATTTTTGGTCTTGACTTTTCGAAAAGTTACGTGGTTCGTATCCGTTATGAGTTTGGCGGTGGCCGAGGATTTGGCGAGTGGAGTGGTCCAAGCTCACCCCTTGCCACAATCAGTCAAGTCGATGCCATGCACCACCGTGTCGCACAGCCACAAGTTCAACGCCGTCGTTGACAATTCTCATTACTGCAGACTTATCAGTAATATCGTACTGTATTGTGAAAAAAATACTTAATTTAGGGGCAATTTGCAATGCGGTACTTGTAACCAATGATGTCGTTTAAATAATAAATTGCAGTTTCATATTGGTTGAAATTCAAACGTTTCCTTTAGACTAGCCAGCTTGAGTTCCGCATTGCACTTGTATTTATTTGACTCGAGAGCGATGCTGGAGGGCGCGTTGAAGTCGTGGATTCTGCATTTTCTAGGCCAATATGTAGAGAGTCAGACGATGAATGTATCAACGAAGCTTTGGCAGTCGTCAGAGCGTCTAAAGCTCGAGAATTTAACGCTCAAGGCCAGCGTTGTGCCGAATTGGTTGCCCTTTCGACTGAAAACGGGGTTTGTGGGTCTATTTGAAGCCAATTTGCCTTTTTCCGCCATCTTTGGCAATGGGTCAGCCAAGATCAAGTTTCAGGACATTTTGTTGGTCCTGAAACCTTTACAATATAATGAACAAGAGCTACAGGACGAGATGGCGTCGTTGGTGGAACAAAAGATGCAACGACTTGAGCAGGATCTACAGGATCGATGGACAGGCCCTAAAGTACCTGAATACACAGTACCGCATGAGAGCGAAGGATACTTTGGGACGGATGGCTGGATTGGACGCACAATGACGAAACTGATTGATAATTTGCAGGTGGAAATTCGCAATTTACAGATACGGGTAGAAGGAGTTTGGTTCTCTTCCAGACCGATGCGAAGTCCACCAATCTCGAAATCTTCTCTGAAAGACAAGGAAGGTGTTAAATTTGCGGTAGGACTCACACTAGGCGCCTTTTCGGCCGTTACGACACCAAGTAATTGGCGAGTAGGTGGCTTTGACGACCCAAAAGACGATCAAGACAAGAGTAACCATCATCATCTAGTGTTCAAGTTGATTAATGCGATTGATTTATCAGCCTATGTCGATCCCAATGCGCTGCATTTTATTCACTCGAGGGTACATCCGAAAGTGTTACAGTCGACACTGTCTCGGCTAAAAGAGATGGGATCACGAACGGCCAAGGCTGATTGGTGGCATGCTGAAGAGAGTTTGCACGCACATCGATTTCTAGTGGCTCCCATTAATGTGGCTCTGAAATTGACAATGAACACGGCAGCGCAGCATGCGCAGACGGAGGATCCACGTTATACTGCAAAGTTTCACTTGTCGAGGATATGGATGACACTTGATGAAGAGCAATTGTCCGTCTTGTATCTCCTTATGGACTCATTCGATGGTCACGAAAAGTGGCGACTGATGGTAGCCGAGCAGGCAAAAGCGTCGGAAACTCGGACAGCGAAAAGTGAAGCGACAATGACAGAGCTAGCAGACAAGTATTTAGTACTATGGGAACAGGTGGTGAATATGGAAGCAGATGGGATGGAAGCATTGAAGAAAAGTAAAGCATGGCAAGACGCAGTTCGGATCGAAGAGCAACTGCCGTTCGAAGTAGTGGTAGCGATTCGGAATCGTCTTGGATTGGAATGTGTTTCAGGCAATAGAGTACCATATCCGAATATGCTCTATGGAATCGGCGATGCGATGGGGATTTCGCTTCCCGAAATCAGTGTATCCTTCCCGGAAGGCCCCACGGGGCTTCAATTTGAGTTATCACCATCGGGTGATGTGGCCATTAAGCGTTGTGTAGAGAATAGTCCTGCTGCTGCAATAGACAGTGTGAAACCTGGATTGTTGCTGATAAAAGTGGATGACAAACCGCTGCGATCAATGTTTAGGTTTAAATCGGGGTTGGATTTGGAACTAGCCCTAAATGACATGCCAGGAACCAAGGTGTTGACGTTTCGACATCCTTCCGTAAAGCCCCGCGAAGTCACACCGTCTCGCGCGGTCGCCCAGGTCTCGTTTACCTTGGATCAACTCGAATTCTCGCTCGTTCGAGCATTTCAGAAGCAGGTGATCGCCGAAATCATGCTGGAGAACCCAGCATTAGCAATCGTTGGCTTTGGCCCCAGCTTGTTCACGTATCATTTATACGACATTATGATCAAGGACTTTTATATTCAAAGCATGTCGCGAAAGGAAGATGAAGGGAATCACTGCATTGCTTCTAGCATATGCAAACCAGTGGATGCTATGAGCGCTAAAGACGCGCAGAAGCCCGTTTTTCAATTGAACATGAATTATCTCTATCAAATGCATCCTGATGCCTGCCCTGGTGAGGTGGAGACGTACGGATCCAAGATCTCGTTGGCAATGGGCGATTCCATAGCGGTGTTCGACGAAGTAAAAATGACAAGATTACTTGGCGAATGGCATGATTGGCTCGATGCAATCTCCTATGATTACTGCAATAGTGTGTCCTCTAGCGCTCCTCGACTGGATGGTGGTGATACAGGAGTGACGCACCCATCATTTAATTCGCAACTTATGTCTTCGAATGCATCGACGATTCCTTCCAATGCTACCCACAGGGATTCCTCGCTAACAGAGACTAGTAGCTATACATATGAGGTCAAAGTTGAGCTCTTACGCTTGTTTATAAGTGCACATAAGGCACCCATTCTTCCTGCAAAGCTGAGCACGGAACCATCCTATCGAGCTTTATTAAAGCAGCTTGTTGGTGATGAATCGAACGGCCCGCCAGCGATTCCCGATTGGATCAAAGCCGTGCATGCAATTATCGTGATGCAACGTTTCATTCGAGGAGCTATCGTACGCAAACGAAAGATGCTTCGCTTGGCATTAGCGAGGAATCGCTGGATATTCTACCAAAATAGCGAAACAATGGGCTGGCTATATACAAGGGACGATTCCCTCGCATTTCGACGATGGCGGCGATCGTGGTGCCACCTGGATAACGATGGCAACTTCTCAATGCATAGCAATGGATCAGGCGCCGACGTGCTTGACGAGTTTGATCTTCTCGGTTGCAAGGTGATCATGCTACCCTATGCATCAAAAGGGCCGTGGGGTTCACAGCGTGGCAAAGTATCGGAAGTTCTGGAGATTACAAACCGATATGGGCTACTTCGTAAGGTCATTAGTGCTGACAGTCTAACGGAATTGAAGAAATGGAAGCATTGTATTGAAAGTAGTGCCAAAACTGCGAAACAACGATCAATTAGCAATGAACAGATGAAAGAAACATTACGTGAATCAGCACTGGAAGACGATACTTTCGACAATTCTGTACAGTTTTCTAGCACGGAGCAGTGGAGTGGGTTGTCATTGGACGAGCTTCTTCAAGGAGGGTTTTCTAGTATCTACCGGACAGCTGCTACCTTGAAAAACGAGCAATCATCGTGGTTTTCATTAAGCGTCAGTAGCGTACGTTTTGTAGTGGATGTCCATCACGCAGCAGAGCCCGAACGGTCCGCATTCGCATTGTACCTGGGCTTAAAAGAGTTCACCGCCATGGACCATCGGCAATCGTCAGAGTACGGTGTTTTACACATTGGTGACAAGTTTTTGAGCCTAATGAATGGCGAATTGTCTCCTGGCAAAATGCGAACCGATCACTTGACGACTGGTCCTTTTCTCGTCTTGCGGATGTCGTATCGAGGAGCACAAGCAGACTCCACTTGTTTTGTGCTTCAAAATGGACTCCACGCTGATCTCACGATATCTGGTTGGGTGATGCCATTTACAATCATCCAAGTTTTCTGTGAAATAATGGACGTTTTAGATGTGCTCTGGGCTGTGGACAGTGAAACTACGGACAGTGGAGTTGATCGTACTGTTGGTCCTGAACCGGACAGCACATCAGTGTGGATGGAAGTACCGGAACTTGGAATCCAGATCCGGGCTCCAATACTAGAAGCGTATCTTGAGGATTCTCATTGTGTAGCAAAGCTGACGATTGAAGACAGTTCGAGTTCTTATTATGCTGACCCGGGAGTGGAAAATTTCAAGCTGCATCTTGGCCCGACGGCGCTTTTTGTCCTAACGGAAGATGTGGCGCTCCGACTCGTGCAAGTGGACAAATTTTGGCTCAGTTATGACCTTCGACTGCATCGACCGACAGGAGTGGCGGTGTTTAGTGGATGTGCGTTATGTGCTGATGAGTCGGCAAAGAGACCGGTGTGTCATCGGTCCATCAGCATTTCAATTGGCCAGGTAAAACTCGAAGCTGATCGACGGTTGGAACTGCTGTTTGCATTACTAGAAGTGCTGACATATGATGATAGTGCATTAAATGATCCGAAAGACGAGGCTGAGGATGACAGTGCTAGCGAAAAGAAAGCTGCAGGCACGAACAGTTTGCAAGACGATGCGGGATGTGGGAGAACTTACGAGCTAAACGTTCTTGGACAACGACCCGCTTTCTCAAACAGAGCGATTCTCGTCGATGCGTTTGAATCCACAGGATGAACATTTGATGGACTTACGGCCGATGTACGCGACAGGATTTAGTCGCCCAGGTGCGTCTCCAGCAGGTCGTAGTCGAATGTCGACTGCAACGTCTGCTGGCTTGAATGAACAACTGCAAGAGAATACTACTAGCCACGAACGAAGGAAACCACGACCAAAAGTGTCTGCGTTTATTCCATTACTGAACTATCAACTGCTTGTTGGCATCTCGAATGGACCGTTGGAGCGGCAGATGGGGCCGAAAACGCTGTTTCGGACTCGATTACGAATTGGAAGGATTCATGATCGCATCTCGATCGCCTGTTACTCTGTGGTTTTCGAAGTGATTAAAAGGAGTTTGTCCGTCGTCTCGTTAGACACGTACATTCCCGTGATGAACTTTTCCGTGAGTGATACCAAACTGCATTGTGTGACCCAAACGGAATTCTTGACAGACTACGTCGTGGATGCTAGTGTCGAAATCTCGGCCCGATATTACAATACGTCGTTGGCAGACTGGGAGCCGTTTATTGAACCGTGGCGAGTGTATGCCAAAGCTCGCAGTGATAGCGGAGACGATGGCACAACGGTGCAGTTGAGTGCATTACAGCGACTAAATGTCAATTGCACGGATTCACTCCTTCGACTGCTCTCGAGTATCGCCCGAAATCGTCGAAAACAAGACTTTATTGTGGAAAAACGAACGCTTGCTGCTGTTGCTGCGGATGGGGAAGCGAAAAAAGAAGATGGACGTGTTTGTGTCTTGAACAACCTCGGTGTTCCCATTCGACTCGCTAATTTAAATACGTCACACGCCGGAGTCCTCCACGTGGACGTTCGAGATGGCTGGTCGTTTCCAGGGTTCTCGCGTTTCCATAATGTTCGTGTGTCGGTCGTCTTATTGCCGTGGTGGCATCCACGTGAGGTGCAAGCGGTCGAGAACTTTCGCCATCAATTTACGCTTTCCTACGGTGGAGCTCAGTCGGGTGTCACGCCTATTTTACGAATTGATGTGCTCACAGCGGATGATAGTAAACGTAACTACGTGTTTGATCATGTGACCAACAAATACGTTGAAGTTGAAGCGGAAGATGACGATGATTTTACCGACATTTTGTCTGCACGGCGAATTACGCCACCAAATACCCACCAACAAGTGAATCGTGAAGATAGTTCTAGCACAAATGCTTCTCAGCGTGCAAAGTGGTCGTCCGTTGGCTCAGCAGAGATTAATCTTGCTGGAAACGTCATGGCGTCACTTGATCCGAACCGGATGAAGCTCAGTCGATGGTATCGTCTTCATGATTTACGTGGCAATGTCACGGGCGAGATCTTTGTCGGCTTGCGCTTCGTGCCTGACGTCGACAACCCCGTCTCCCATGCCCGAATGAACGAACCGCAGCAAGTCAAAGACGGTCAATTTCTTGTCTTTGATCCGTTAAAGATCGTTACAGCAGACACTGCCGAGTCTTCGGATCAATGCAAGGACCACATTATGCTGTCGGATCGCTTACGTGGTAGCTACATCCCACCTTTAGCTTTAGAAGTCTTGATTGGTTCCTCCCGCACGAATTTAATGTGTCCGCTACGTCGTGCGGGAAAATTTCTCATTCAAGGTGGACAAGTGCTTGCTGAAGTAAAAGTCGCCCAACGAGACGAATCGCGACGCGTTTTGCTTCTAAGCTCGCCGGTGCAAGTGAAAAATGGTGTGTATATGATATCGTTTTTCCCCCTGTTTTACTTGAAAGAGGCGGTGTAGAGTGATGACATGGTTTCTGTTTTTATTATGCACAGATACAAGTATCGACATGGAAGTGTGGACTTGTCGTACCCGCTTAGCTCCTGGCGAGGTACGACTGCCATTTTTTGACAGTCTAGATGACCGTTTACTAACCTTTTTTTGGAATGAATAGAGCGGCGCTTTGCCCCGAACAGGGAAATTATTGATGCTGACGACGAAAAACAAAATCTCTGTCCCCATTAGCGCAATGTTTGGGGACGAGAAAGATTCGATTGTGGTAAAAGTGGAGGGATGTAAACCTACCGTTGTCGCCGACTTGAACAAATTGACGGCGCGATCGACGATTTTAGCTCTAGAGGCGGAAGAAACAGATAGCTTAGGCTATTGTCTCTATGTAAACATTACGTCCCACATGCGTAAAGTCTACCGCGAACAACATCAAGGACAGATCGCTCGTGGCAACACCAGGCCAGATGGGGAGTTGCAAACGTATGCGACCAAGTATCAAATCTGTTTGCACTCGTGTCTCAAATTTGAAAATACACTCCCGATTCGCGTCCAGTACAAGGTCGTGGTAGGTCGCTTGTTGGACAAAGTCGTACGGTCGGGAACGCTTTCTCCTGGGGAAGACGTGGCAATTCATATTTTCCAGCTTGATGCGCAGCTAATGCTTCGTTTACCTGAAATGGATTCAATCTGGAGTCGACCCATTAATCTGGGCGATTGTATCTACCGCGAAGGAATGGACAAGTCGATCAAGTCGATGCTAGGGGCCCTTGGAACATGGGATCCCATTGTCGAGTTTCTTCCCTCGCCACAAAGTCCTGGCATTGCATTCAAGGAGAATGATGTCTCGTCCTCAAAAGTCACAACGCGTATCGACTACACGACTGCCGATGATGGGAGTCCACGGATTGTGCTCTTTTGTACGTTATGGATCTATAACCAGTCCCATGTCCAGACGTTGTTATTCCGGTGTCCCGACAGTCCCGAGACGTCGATTCTCGTCATTCCGCAGCTCGTGCCGCAACGACCGGTGCCACGATTAATGGATTGTCCAGGCCAGGCATTTGAGATTGGGACGATCATTGACACGGAAGTCTCGCGATGGTCGGACAAAATTCACGCGACCGTCGTTGGGATCCAGGAACCTATTAGTCTCAAATTTGGCAATAAACTTGGTCCACGAACACGCATTGAGTTGGGAATCTCAATCCAGCGGCCGCTGGGCCAGTTTCACCGTACGACACAAGTGATTATCACGTCTCACTTTGTCTTTGTCAACAAGACACCAGTGGGATTTAAAGTCTCGCAATACATGAAGATGACGGACCGTGTCGTGGAAGTGGCTGCAATGCCAAAGAAAGGCAAACCCTCGACGCATCATTTTGATTTTGATGCCATGACGAGCTTATCGAATCGACGTGTATACTTACGAATGGATCATCATGGCGCCGAATGGAGCGGACCATTTGCAATTGACGAAGAAAACGAGTTTTCCTTGATGCTAAAAGGTTCCGTAGTCGAGTCTTGGAAAGATGTGCGCGTTCACCAAGGTGGTGATGACACTTTTCAACGTAGTGTCTCGGAAATGCATCGGGTAAAAGTTCGGATCAGTAACGTGGGATCAAGTATTGTCGTAACGCTCTTGCGTGATGATCCACCAATGTACATGATACGAAACGAATCGAGCTCGGACGTGTTTGTAAGTCAAGTACATTGTTCCGATGAAACGGTGGTGATTCGAAGTAAAGAGTTTATTCCCTTTGCTTGGGTCAAGCCAGATGGACCATGGTAAGTCTGTTCTTCCTCTTTCTATGCCATGAAAATGTCCGTACTGATCGACTACTCATTCATATTGTTCACAGGCGAGTGGCATGTCGAACTGGAAGTGTTGTGGGTCGACACGAGAGGGTGTCGAGACGATATGGCGTCTATGATTTTGCCAACTTGGATCGGGAGCGAAACATTGACACATTGCGGTATCGTTTTTTTGGAAGCAAATCCAAGATCGTCTCGGGTGATATCGTTGTCGACCGTGCGTCGCGTGTGCTCGTGTTTCGCGATCACAATCCAGATAAACCACCACGTTATATCCTGGAAGTTAAGATCATTGCTGCCCGAATTTCCAATGAATTTTCACTGAAACCAAACTCGACAGCGGAAGTAATTGCGGAAACAGACAATCATGCGGTGCGTCTACGTGTAACCAGTAGAAAGCTCGCAAGCACGAGAGTCATTCTAAACGGTGGTGATATGTGCTTCTTTTCTTCTTCGTAGGCAAAAGCGACGGAATCAAAGGAACTCAAGACTGCCCATGTGTATCGATTCGATTCAGACCTCGAGTTTGCATGTGATTCCCGTCCAAGGAAACTCACGCTAAGCTTTTGTGAGAATCGCATGGATCGAGAAAATACAAAGCGGCGGGAATTTTCATCCCTTGGCATTGAAGATGACAGCTACTTTACTAGCAATCGCGGAAATACGACGGAACCAGTGGCAGAAGTTGTCGACTCGGAGAGCCCGACGCCAGAAGGGTCGACGTCGTTTGAAATGATGCAAACACCTGCTGGGTCTCCGCTTCGACGTGGTCGTCTCTTGCCAGGCAACGTTTCGGGGAGCATGTCGGCGTTACCCAGTGATCAAGGTTACAAGCGGAATGGAAGCAGCAATTTGTCGTTTGGAGAGGGACGACTGCAGCTAAGTGAATATGAACGTGTGAGTGACTCGTATGCGTCTTCGAACCGGTTTGGGGAGAATGATGATCGTCCAAAAGAGCGCGAACAAAGCGCAGCAGGGTGTGTGGAAATTCGGATCCCAAAGAAAGCGTGGACACGAATGGGAGTCGGGGCGAAACAATCGATTGCGTTGACGTACAACACGGCGGAACAAGCTCGTCGATCACTTGGACGAGTCGAAGGCCATTGGTGGGAAATGCGGGACCCGGAAAGCGGCGATCTTGTCGGTGAAGTGCTCGTTGCGTTGAAATTCCGCACGTCGGTGCGGAAACACATTCAACCCACGGGGATCTTTAACCTGAGTGTCATTATTCCCAGTATTGGCTTGTCCTTCCTTCACAATGCCAACTCGACGATGGTGGAAGTCGCGTTTCTCTCTTTGCAACGGATTGGACTTTTGTACTCATGTGCAGGAGGAAGTAGTGAAGTGGTGTTTTCGCTCGGAAACGTGCAAATGGACAATCAAATGGAGCGAGAAGTGGTCTTGGGACCCAAGATCCATCGCGTGAAAGAAGGTGTCTCAGTGCGCTTGCGCGATCGATGGCGCAGTTTTGTCAATTATCGGTACCGTGGCATCTTTGAAGAGCTTGATCTCAATAGTTCGAGTGTCCTTCAATTCCGCATGCTCTGGAATTCCAGCTGCCACGCTGGTGATTTTACTCATTACGAGCTCATTGAGCTCATTATGCAAGAATTAGAAGTATCAACGGACGAAAAGTTTGTCGTGAATCTCATCAGTGTCTTTCAAGGATTGGAAGGACTGACAAGTCAACATCGTTTCGAAGAGATTGTGAATACGCAACTTGATTATGCTGGTGGATTAACGAGTAGCATGATACTCCCTACTGCGTCGTCCGATGATCGTCCAGGGGTTGGAGGGAATGGAGGAGGCGGGGGGACAGAAGCTAGTGGCGTCTACATTGAAGAGCTCGAGATTGAAGCGATTCGAATCAAGTTTACCATGGAGCTTCATGGGGGACGGTACATTAAAACGTTAGGACCATCCGGTCGACGGTTGGCTGTCTACCTCCCCGAGTCGAATGTCAAAGACTTTCGCTTGTATCTGACGAGACTTTCATTTACGCATTTGTACGAACCACAAGCGAGTGTGATTGAAAAAGTAACGCGGCGGTACTCACAACAGGCAGTGATTCTGGTCCTACGGGGTCTCCATACGGTGTCTGTGTATGCGAATCCCTTTCGCATTGTCTATCGATTGGGGCATGGTTTTGTCGAGCTCGTCCGTTTACCTGCACGGGGATTAGCATCTGGCAGTCCCCTGGAACTTATTAGTGGTGCGTACTTGGGTGTCCGGTCCTTGGCGATGAATACGATTAGCGCTAGTTACGAGATTGTAGCGGGTGCGACGGGCATTTTGGGGGCCGTCTTGACGCCGTTTGTCCCGGAAAGTCGACGCAAAGCTTTTGAAGAGGATTTGATTGCTTTCCAACGTGCGTTGATTGAAGAAGTCGATGCTTTTGATGCCGCTGAAGAACGAACGATGACGAAAAAGATTGTCCGGAAACCACGTGAATTTGATGCCGGAGTTGGACTCTTGACGATTTACGGACCGGGTTCCGTGCCATTAGAAGAACAAGAGCGCATCGATCTCAAGGCTGTGGTGCTACTGCAGCTCTGGTGGCGTCGACGACGACGAGCTCGATTACTTCTCGCTGAAGCTCGTCGTCTTCGTCCTGAAATTGACGACTCGGATCGGGTGTTTGATTCGTATCGATGTGTTATTCAGTGATCAAATGAAGCCTATTCGAAGAGTACAAACAAGATCGAGCACGGGAGGTTAGTTGTCTCGCTGACTGACTCGCTGAGTGTACAATAGGTAGGGCCTGCATGCAATCATGTAAACTAGAGTGAGTTGATCTATTTAATAGTCCGAAATGGGATAATTCTTGCTTTGTCTGTTTGAATTTCATTATGGGTGACTGTGAACTGCTAAGATTTGGTTGTAAATTACAGTCTTTCCTTCTTCTCGCGTCGTGGGGGATCACGCGCCAGCGTGCTGGCCATGACATTATCGCGTGGGTCGGTCGCCTCCGAGAGGCAGCCCCCCAATACCCGAAAGGTACACGTGCTCGACTTCAAAGCGACGATGCCATTGCGCGCGCGAGCGTCCCCCCGTTGTATTCTCAATCCGTGTGTACCACTGGAAACAGTCGGATTGCCACCGACCTAGGAGCTTGATCGTGGTGTCGTTGATACCGGCGCCGAACAATCCTGCAGCTCCGCCGCTCCGCAATGAATGTGTCCCGAACTGCTTAGGCTCCAGAGTGCGCCATTCTTGATCGCTTGGCTTATCGTCCGTGCCGTCAAACATGCCCCGGTGCGAAGTGAACATAATGGTGCAG